>CM056381.1:79673412-79708053 GCA_029718625.1 Synaphobranchus kaupii | reverse complement strand
GACAGCTAGCCTAGCCTAGCACACCAAAGAGAGAAGAAATAAAGGACAACACAAGGAAAGCCACAGTTTGAGTTTGCAGGACATCTGGACACAACCAGAGAGAGACTTTCTGAGAGAGAAACTAAAAACAACAAACAAGCGCATCCATCAACAAAGAGGAGAGCAGGGAGAGAAGTGAGTTTTTGGAAATAATCCAAACAGAGACCTGTGTTCTCTCCCCACACTGAAGGTAGGCAACCAAAGGCCCCAAGACCCTGAGGGAGTCAGTTATTGGTTGGATAATTGGTTAGTAGCTAATATAATAAAATCAAGTTTACTAAAAACCAGCTAGCTAATTTGCACTAGCTTCATAAACTGGGAAGAACGCTGACAGTTGACAGTGGAATTGTGACAGTTAGTTGGCCCTTCCTCTGATTGGACGGCTGAGCTGCTTGTATTTTTTAAAAGATTGATACATTGAAACAAAATGGCAACAGCAGCAGCAGCCAGCCACTCCTTTGAGTTTCCACCAGAGATCCATACAGAGAGTGGCAGGATGAAATATAAACAAAAAATCCAGAGAGAGAATCCAGAGATCCTGTTTAAAGACTGCAGCCAAAATAAGGGAAAAAACATCATTACCAATTTACTATTTCATACACCGTACACATCAGCATGGCACTCAGCTCTCTGCAAACATTATACATATATCACAAAAAGGGGGATTTGCAAAGGACGTCAAATATACATGTTTGAAGATGGTGACAAAAACACAGAAAACAGACAATTGACTGTTAATATATATCAAAATGGCACAGTAATGGTGCAGGGAAGTGAGGCCGCCCTCATGGCCTTTGAAAATGACTTCCACTCTCTAAAAAGACAGGCAGAGTGTGAGAGAGCAGAGCACAGCAGTCTGACTACTGGGTCACACCAAACAGAGGGAGAAACAGAGCCCCCTCAAAGCCTCACTGCCACTACAGAGAACAGAGCCCCGCACACTGACTCCCCCCCCCCAACCCCACGCATCCACACCAAGGTACCGCACACTGACTCCCCTCCCCCAACCCCACGCATCCACACCAAGGTACCGCACACTGACTCCCCTCCCCCAACCCCACGCATCCACACCAAGGTAGCTCAGATGAGGGGACAGCCTCTCCCTAATGGAGGTGGAGCTAGTGGAGCTGAGAGAACAAGTGCAGGCTTACATGACTCCAAAGACAACCACTGAGTTTCTTAAAGACCAGCTCAGCCTGAAGGCATCAGTACAGGAGCTGAAAGGAGAATATGAGCTCCTGTCTCAGGATAGAGATGCATTGAAAAGAGAACTAGCAGAAGTAAAGGAAGAGATGAGAAGAGAGCTGGTAGGACTCAGACAGGAGATACATCAGAGAGACACTATAATACGGACTCTAAGAACAGAGATGCTCTCTCCTTCTGGCCCCGTAAATGCCCCTCACACAGAGCCCCCCCAGTCCACACCCAGCCCCCGCCCCCAGCCAAACAGCACCCAGACTGTTACAGAGAGCAATGCTGCCCTTCCCTCTGACCCCAGCACCCCTGCAGCCCCCTGCATACAAGTTGCTGAAACATCCAGCAAACCTACAACACCACACACAGACACAGACGTTGCAATCCTCATAGACTCCAACGGGAAATTCCTGCAAGAGCACAAACTCTTTCCAGGACGGAGAGCAACAAAAAATTTGGTGTCCGAAAACACAGGATGGCATTCAAAATTCTCTCTGATCCGAAGTTTGGCACACCTACCTATATCATAATTCACACCGGCACCAACGACCTAAGGTCAGAGCAAGAGAGAGTTGGAGGACTGGTCTGCAGAGTAGCAGAGCGGGCCACTGAGGCCTTCCCCAAACTCCAAAATTATCCTCTCTACTCTACTGCCCCCGCAAGGACTTCCACCCCGGCCACAATCCAAAGAGTCAATGCAGACATCACCAGAGGATGTGCTCTCCTGCCTAACCGTGCACCTGGCTCACCACTCCACCATCTTACCCCATGACCTCTATGATCACGTGCACCTGAACAAGCACGCGGTGAGCCAGTTTGCCAGAACATTGAAAGATGCAACGTTAGGCAGACACATTCACCCCATCAAGGGAATACAGAGGAGAGCCTCCAATCCTTCAGCCACATTACCACACACCTATCAGAAGCTCACCAACCCACAGGCATTCCCTGAGAGCCCACCTTCCGCCAGGACGCCAAGCACACCAGCATAGCCAAACCGGACCAGCCTCAGCGCCCGCCTCCAACCGGACCAGCTCAACGCCCCCCTCCAACCGGACCAGCTCAGCGGCCCCCCTCCTACCGGACCAGCTCAGCGCCCCCCACACACCGGACCAGCTCAGCCCCCCCCCTCCTACCGGACCAGCTCAGCGCCCGCCTCCAACCGGACCAGCTCAACGCCCCCCCCATACACCGGACCAGCTCAGCGCCCTCCTCCAACCGGACCAGCTCAGCGCCCCCCCCCCAGCTGGGCCAGCCCAAGCCTCATTCCCAGCCAACATGCCCAGAGTATCCCCACTCTATCAGGGCCCCGCCCCAACAGCAGCAGCAGCACAGCTATGCCGAAGCCCTCAGAGGACAACAGGACACACTGGAGATGGGTGAAATCAAACAATTGCTGCAGTACATCTGCAATAAATTGATATGACTAGAATAAATCGTAAAATATATGTATATGTGCTGTGTACAATATATGTATATATATGTGCATTTATGTTTGTATGTATGCATGTGTATATACATTTAAATGTGACAGAAAATGTGCAGAGGAGGGCACACATTTCTCCATAAATATTCTATATTAAAAATAAATTAAAAAAAGATAATAAATAATAATAAATAACAATAATAATAATAAAAATAAAAAAAATAAAAAAAATGAAGTAAAGACACACCATATAAGTTAATAGATATATAACAAATACAGTTATGTTTTTTTACTGGTTTATCGCATTTTAAACAGGGAAAAGTGTTGTTCATGTAATTTATTTAATATGACTTCATTTATCAATCAGCATGTGGAACATCCAAGGTCTGAAATCATCAGTCTTTGGAGTAAAGAGTTTACATGATGATTTCCAGAAGAGCATAAAGAAAAGGATATTGTCATCCTACAGGAAACATGGTGCAAGGCAACCACTGTTACTCACTGTCCCCCAGACTACAGAGAGATCATCATACCCTCCCAAAAAATCAGCACTGTACATCAGGGCAGAGATTCAGGGGGTCTAATAATCTGGTACAAAACAAAATTGCACAATTTTATAGATCACTTAAAGATTGGAAAATATTATTTATGGATTAAAATAAAAAAAGACCTTGGTCTTTCACAGAAGGATGTATTTCTCTGTGCCATATACATTCCTCCCTCAGAGGTCCCCGTACTACACAGAAGAGATGTTCCCTGAATTAGAAAAAGAGGTAAGCCATTTCCAGGCCCAGGGAAATGTGCTTATCTGTGGGGACCTGAATGCAAGAACAGGAATACAACCTGATTTTACCAGCACACAGGGAGATAACTACATAAGTAAAAAAATGCCCTTTATTAATAACTATTCTCACAGAACAAACCACGATCATGTGGTCAAACAAAAACGGAAGAGAACTCTTGCAGCTCTGTCGAAGCCTGGGGTCTGTACATCGTTAATGGTAGGTTACGAGGGGATTCATTAGGAAGATACACATTTTGCTCACCTCTTGGGAATAGTACAGTAGATTATATGATAACAGATTTAGACCCTTTCTCCCTCAGAGCATTCACTGTTAAGCCTCTAACCCCTCTGTCTGACCACAGTCAAATTACTGTGATTCTCAAAAAAGACAGAAATTAACAGCACTACACCCAAAAAGCCCAGTAAGCTGTTCAATATTAGAAAATCCTACAGATGGGCTCAAAATAGCACAGAAGAGTTCCAGAATGCAATTGGTGATCAAGAAATTCAAACACTATTAGACACCTTTCTGGACACCACACATGCTCACAGTACAGAAGGAGTTAATCTGGCGGTAAAAAATATCAATACTATCTTTGAAAAAACAGCAGAAAAATCACAACTAAAAATTAAACATAGACTGAAACCTCAACTCAAAAAAGAGGACAATTGGTTTGACCAAGGACTGTAAAAACATCCGAAAAGAACTCAGAAAATTGTCTAATCAAAAACACAGAGACCCAAATAATACAAGTATACGCCTTCTATACTGTGAAACACTGAAGCATTACAAACGTACATCAGAAACAAAAAGGACCCTATATACCCATAAGCAACTGTCAGAAATTGAGGAGTCAATCAATACAAACCAATTTTGGGAACGATGGAAAAATCTTAAAAAATTCACAACATGAAGCATTGGCGATACAAGATGGAGATATCTGGACCAAACTATTTCCAAACACTTTTTAAGAAAGTGAATTAGGTCCATAGCCCTGAGAAAAACCATATAAACAAAAAATTACAGGAACTTGAATTGGCAATCAAAGATAATCAAAATCCATTGGACTTCTCAATTACTGAGCAGGAACTTAAGATAAAATTAAAACACTAAAACCTAAAAAAGCATCCGGACTGGACGGCATTTTAAATGAGATGCTAAAATGCACAAGCACAAAGTTTCAACTGGCCATCCTAAAATTATTCAATTTGGTTCTGAGTGTAGGTTACTTCCCTGACATCTGGAATCAAGGACTTATAACACCAATATTCAAAAATGGAGATAAATTCGACCCAAACAATTACCGAGGCATCTGTGTGAACAGTAATCTGGGGAAGGTTCTTTGTAGTGTCATAAACTCTAGAATTTTAACCTTCCTTATTGAGCACAATGTATTGAGTAGAAATCAGATTGGATTTTTACCAAATCACCGCACAACCGATCATATTTACACCCTACACACCCTAATTGAGAAACATGTAACCCAAAACAAAAAACAAATATTTGCTTGCTTTATTGATTTAAAAAAAGCATTTGATTCTATTTGGCATCAAGGATTATTCTACAAAAGTTATTGAAAGTGGTGTAGGGGGTAAAACCTATGATCTCATTAAATCAATGTATACAGGGAACAAATGCGGCATAAAAATTGGCAACAAAAGAACAAATTTCTTCTCTCAGGAACGTGGGGTGAGACAGGGCTGCAGCTTAAGCCCAACCCTATTCAATATCTATATTAATGAATTGGCAAACATATTAGAAAAAATGTGCAGTGCCTGGTCTCACTCAACACGACTCAGAGATAAAGTGCCTGTTCTATGCAGATGACCTTGTTCTGTTGTCCCCCACTGAACAGGGGTTACAGCAAAGCCTAGATCTGCTAGAACAGTACTGCCAGACCTGGGCCCTGGCAGTAAATCTCAATAAAACTAAAATTGTGACATTCCAAAAAAGATCCAGATCTCAGGGAACAAAACACAAAATTCATGTTAGGAACAAATTATATTGAACATTCCTCAAATTATAATTATTTAGGTTTAAAAATCAGTTCTACAGGAAACTTCAATATTGCAGTGAATGAACTAAGGGAGAAAGCACGCAGGGGCCTTCTACGCCATAAAACGACAAATTTCCGTAGAGATTCCAATTAGGAATTTGGCTAAAAATCTTTGAAGCTATAATTGAACCAATTGCTCTTTATGGCAGTGAGGTGTGGGGTCCACTCATCAGTCAAGAATTCGGCAAATGGGACAGACATCCAATTGAAACCCTGCATGCAGAATTCTGTAAACATATCTTAAAGGTACATAGAAACACAACAAACAATGCATGCAGGGCAGAATTAGCCAATATCCATTACTTATAAAAATACAAAAAAGGGCAATCAAATTTTGGAAACATTTAAAACACAGTGATCCCCACTCACATCAATACAAAGCCCTGCGATACCAAGAGTTGAGCAAAGAAAACAATCCCCTCACTCAGCTGGTCCTGAGCCTTAGTTCTGCAACACACTACTAACACATACTAACTCCTCACTGGCTCAGGATCAGAACAAAACTACAAATCTAATTAGAATTACCCAAATTGCAACACAACTGAACACAAAATTATATCACGTATTGGGAATCTCAAACAAAATCACAAAGTAAAATGAAATGTTATCTGACCCTAAAAAGACAGTACACCTGTAGCAAACTACCTGACCCACAGTTACTGACAAAAAACTGAGAACCACCCTTGACGAGGGTACAGACTCAGCGAGCACCGCCTAGCCCATAGAAACCGGCAGGACACAAAAGATCATGGCTGCCAGAAGAACAAAGATTGTGTCAACAATGTAAAGACCCCAAAATTGAAACCGAAAAACACTTCCTTATTGAATGTGCCAAATTTGACCAAAATTCGTAATAAATTCTACCCCAAAATGAGCCAAAAAATGTCCACAATTCGACAGCACACCAGATGCCGACAAACTACCCTTCTTATTAGGGGAAAATAAAGACTGCTGCATACTAGCAGCACAATTTGTGCTCTCTTGCCACAATCTGAGGGACAGTGAGTGACCCTGTCATGCACACATGCACACACATACCTGCACACACATACGAGATTGCAACATACACACATACAAACACACACGCACACACATACCTGCACACACATACGAGCATGCAACATACATACAAACTGACATGTGCACACGCACACAACACACACAGAAACACAGACACACACACACAAGACATAACATAATTTATTGTAATTCTTGTTATAGGCAGTTCTATTATTGTTTTATTTACATAAACATACTGTATATAGTTTTATTATGTAACCCCTGCTTTGGCAACACAAGTGCCTGTATTTGTCATGCCAATAAAGCACTTTGAAATTGAAATTGAAATTGAGAGAGAGAGAGAGAGAGAGAGAGAGAGAGAGAGAGATCATACTAAGATGAGCTCCTGAACTTCTAGACTTTTTTTTGTTGAAAATGAGATAAACCTAAGAAAAAACAGACAAAACCTAATTTAAACATAATATAAATCTAATTATAGAACATATCTTATTTTAAAATATTATAATTAAACTCAATTTTTGAGAAAACAATACAACCGGAAAGAACAGTGATCAGACAGCTAGCCTAGCCTAGCACCAGCTACAAAAGATCACCTCAGAAAACAATAAAGAGGACCAAAGAGAGAAGAAATAAAGGACAACACAAGGAAAGCCACAGTTTGAGTTTGCAGGACATCTGGACACAACCAGAGAGAGACTTTCTGAGAGAGAAACTAAAAACAACAAACAAGCGCATCCATCAACAAAGAGGAGAGCAGGGAGAGAAGTGAGTTTTTGGAAATAATCCAAACAGAGACCTGTGTTCTCTCCCCACACTGAAGGTAGGCAACCAAAGGCCCCAAGACCCTGAGGGAGTCAGTTATTGGTTGGATAATGGTTAGTAGCTAATATAATAAAATCAAGTTTACTAAAAACCAGCTAGCTAATTTGCACTAGCTTCATAAACTGGGAAGAAACGCTGACAGTTGACAGTGGAATTGTGACAGTTAGTTGGCCCTTTCCTCTGATTGGACGGCTGAGCTGCTTGTATTTTTTAAAAGATTGATACATTGAAACAAAATGGCAACAGCAGCAGCAGCCAGCCACTCCTTTGAGTTTCCACCAGAGATCCATACAGAGAGTGGCAGGATGAAATATTGCATTGGGGGAGGGCAGGGATTCCACAGGGATGTAGTGAATCTCAGTCCTTGACAGGTTGAGCTTGAGGTGGTGATTTTCCATCCAGCTAAAGATGTTGTCCAGGCGAGCGGAGATGCAGGCTGAGATTGCGGGAACGAAAAAAAGGAAAAGATTTGAATGTCATCAGCTTTGCAATGATCTGAAAAACTATGAGCAGCGATGACAGGATTAAGCGGTTTTGGTGTAGAGAGGACAGAGCTAAGGGGGGGTTTGGTGTAGAGAGGACAGAGCTAAGGGGGGGTTTGGTGTAGAGAGGACAGAGCTATGGGGGGGGTTTGGTGTAGAGAGGACAGGGCTAAGGGGGGGTTTGGTGTAGAGAGGGCAGAGCTAAGGGGGGGTTTGGTGTAGAGAGGGCAGAGCTAAGGGGGGGTTTGGTGTAGAGAGGGCAGAGCTAAGGGGGGGTTTGGTGTAGAGAGGGCAGGGCTAAGGGGGGGTTTGGTGTAGAGAGGGCAGAGCTAAGGGGGGGTTTGGTGTAGAGAGGGCAGGGCTAAGGGGGGGTTTGGTGTAGAGAGGACAGGGCTAAGGGGGGGTTTGGTGTAGAGAGGACAGGGCTAAGGGGGGTTTGGTGTAGAGAGGGCAGGCTAAGGGGGGGTTTGGTGTAGAGAGGGCAGAGCTAAGGGGGGGTTTGGTGTAGAGAGGGGCAGAGCTAAGGGGGGGGTTTGGTGTAGAGAGGGCAGAGCTAAGGGGGGGGTTTGGTGTAGAGAGGGCAGGGCTAAGGGGGGGTTTGGTGTAGAGAGGACAGAGCTAAGGGGGGGTTTGGTGTAGAGAGGGCAGGGCTAAGGGGGGGTTTGGTGTAGAGAGGGCAGGGCTAAGAGGGGGTTTGGTGTAGAGAGGGCAGAGCTAAGGGGGGGTTTGGTGTAGAGAGGGCAGGGCTAAGGGGGGGTTTGGTGTAGAGAGGACAGAGCTAAGGGGGGGTTGGTGTAGAGAGGGCAGAGCTAAGGGGGGGTTTGGTGTAGAGAGGGCAGGGCTAAGGGGGGGTTTGGTGTAGAGAGGGCAGGGCTAAGGGGGGGTTTGGTGTAGAGAGGGCAGGGCTAAGGGGGGGTTTGGTGTAGAGAGGGCAGAGCTAAGGGGGGGTTTGGTGTAGAGAGGACAGAGCTAAGGGGGGGTTTGGTGTAGAGAGGGCAGAGCTAAGGGGGGGTTTGGTGTAGAGAGGGCAGAGCTAAGGGGGGGTTTGGTGTAGAGAGGGCAGGGGCTAAGGGGGGGTTTGGTGTAGAGAGGGCAGAGCTAAGGGGGGGTTTGGTGTAGAGAGGGCAGGGCTAAGAGGGGGTTTGGTGTAGAGAGGGCAGGGCTAAGGGGGGTTTGGTGTAGAGAGGGCAGGGCTAAGAGGGGGTTTGGTGTAGAGAGGGCAGGGCTAAGGGGGGGTTTGGTGTAGAGAGGACAGAGCTAAGGGGGGGTGCCGGTATACATTACATTACATTACATTCATTTAGCAGACGCTTTTATCCAAAGCGACGTACAGTAAGTGCGTACAGAGACATCATCAAGATCATTACAGAACAGACAAGGCAAAGCACATCCTTCGCATAATGTAGCAGCTATCCCTAGCACTATGGGCTGTTGAAATGCTATGGGCTGCAACCACAAGTGACCTGAAAAGAGCTTTCAGTGAGGTAGGACGTAATCCAGGCAAGGACCATACACACAGATCCCTGTTACAGACAGGCAAGTACCATACTACAGATCCCTATTACAGACAGGTAAGTACCAGTACTAGTGTAACTAAGTAAGGAAACACAATGTTATGTGTTCCTGTTGTTCTTTTCATAACTTAGTTTCTCTTTGTTTTGGAGAGAGGGGGGGGGCAGGGGTTATGCTGGGTTCTGGGCCCAAAAAAAACTAAAATAACTAAAATAAATGCCACAATTTTGCTTGTGCCAAGAATAGGCTTTGGCAGGCCTCATGGAATTCTCTCTGAAGGCCCGCCAAGTTGTGTTTCTGGAGTGAGCAGATAAACAGCAGCCCTGTACAGTGACTGGGAGCTGGGCCAGAGGAACAGCAGTCCTGTACAGTGACTGGGAGCTGGGCTAAAGAAACAGCAGCCCTGTACAGTCACTAGGAGCTGGGCCAGAGTAACAGCAGCCCTGTACAGTGACTGGGAGCTGGGCCAGAGTAACAGCAGTCCTGTACAGTGACTGGGAGCTGGGCCAGAGTAACAGCAGTCCTGTACAGTCACTAGGAGCTGGGCCAGAGTAACAGCAGCCCTGTACAGTGACTGGGAGCTGGGCCAGAGTAACAGCAGTCCTGTACAGTGACTGGGAGCTGGGCTAGAGTAACAGCAGTCCTGTACAGTCACTAGGAGCTGGGCCAGAGTAACAGCAGCCCTGTACAGTGACTGGGAGCTGGGCCAGAGTAACAGCGGCCCTGTACAGTGACTGGGAGCTGGGCCAGAGTAACAGCAGCCCTGTACAGTGACTGGGAGCTGGGCTAGAGTAACAGCAGCCCTGTACAGTGACTGGGAGTTGGGCCAGAGTAACAGCAGCCCTGTACAGTGACTGGGAGCTGGGCCAGAGTAACAGCGGCCCTGTACAGTGACTGGGAGCTGGGCCAGAGTAACAGCGGCCCTGTACAGTGACTGGGAGCTGGGCCAGAGTAACAGCGGCCCTGTACAGTGACTGGGAGCTGGGCCAGAGTAACAGCGGCCCTGTACAGTGACTGGGAGTTGGGCCAGAGTAACAGCGGCCCTGTACAGTGACTGGGAGCTGGGCTAGAGTACCAGCAGCCCTGTACAGTCACTGGGAGATGGGCTAGAGTACCAGCAGCCCTGTACAGTGACTGGGAGCTGGGCCAGAGTAACAGCAGTCCTGTACAGTGACTGGGAGCTGGGCCAGAGTAACAGCGGCCCTGTACAGTGACTGGGAGCTGGGCTAGAGTACCAGCAGCCCTGTACAGTCACTGGGAGGTGGGCTAGAGTACCAGCAGCCCTGTACAGTGACTGGGAGCTGGGTTAGAGTACCAGCAGCCCTGTACAGTGACTGGGAGATGGGTTAGAGTACCAGCGGCCCTGTACAGTCACTGGGAGATGGGCTAGAGTACCAGCAGCCCTGTACAGTGACTGGGAGATGGGCTAGAGTACCAGCAGCCCTGTACAGTGACTGGGAGCTGGGTTAGAGTACCAGCAGCCCCTGTACAGTGACTGGGAGATGGGCCAGAGTACCAGCAGCCCTGTACAGTCACTGGGAGCTGGGCCAGAGTAACAGCAGCCCTGTACAGTGACTGGGAGCTGGGCCAGAGTAACAGCAGCCCTGTACAGTGACTGGGAGCTGGGCCAGAGTAACAGCAGCCCTGTACAGTGACTGGGAGCTGGGTTAGAGTACCAGCAGCCCTGTACAGTGACTGGGAGATGGGTTAGAGTACCAGCAGCCCTGTACAGTGACTGGGAGATGGGCAGGTGAGACACCTGGCAGGTGAGACATTCCACAGAGGTCCTGACTCATCATGGCCCTTAATGAGCCCATGGCAGAGACCAGTGCACTCTCCTGGTGTCCTGGCCAAATCCCTCACCCCTCTCAGGATGTGCTCATTTTATAATCCCCCCATAATCCCCTGGGGTAACCCCCCCCCCCCCCCCCCATTATAAACACATCACTAGATCAATCAAGGTGAAATGAATACAGGTAATATGTCAAAGTATTTTACTGCATAGTGGAACTTCAACTTCACTTCAACTTCATTTATCTTCTAGAATAGTATCTCTGAAAGAATGAAGAATATCTCGTGTTTATACAGACACCTCCTTATTTCTTCCACTAGGGGGCAGCAAATCACTAAACCGTGACCTTGCACTGTAAAGAAACTAAAATTCGTGTTAGTTTACTGTATGAATGCATTTAAAGAAACGCTAGTGTTTTACATTTTGAAAGTCGGTTCAATGCATCGTCTTGGTTTATATAGTTGCTTTGCATTCACACGTTTTGTTGTGTTAAAACATGCTTTCTGGAAAATAAACAGGTAAAAAGGATATAAATGCATTTCTATGTGATTTAAATTTCAAACTGCAAACCAATTGAGCAGTTTGCAATCGATCCGTTCTTTCATTAGGCCTCCCTATATTGCATATAAGTTGAATTGATTTCCATTTGATTAATGCCCGACTAAATAAGTAATTATCTATACATCTCGGCCTATTGTGTTCTTAAAAGTCTGTGGAAAGAAATCATGTTCTCAGATTTTTTTAATCGTTTGTCCAGAACAGATGGAAATATTTGAACAATTGTATCACTTGTTTTTAAAGCAGAGATGGGACATTGTAATGTGACGTGGTTGGGGGGTTTCACGGAAGCAGGGTGCTGTGTCTATTGGCACATTGCAGAAGCTCAGTTATTGCAGCGAGGAGTTGTAGACATGAGAGTGATGACTCAAACAGCCCTGCTTGTTGTGCTTCTAGCGGTGAGGGTCGTCTGGGCTCAGGGTGAGTGTCACTATAATATCGGCGGGTTTATTGCAAAGCGTGATTACTGAGTTATCTGGATACCTGCACTGAGTAAAGCCCGGAACAGCTATTTTCACTTCAGTCCATGTTCCAGATTTGGGAGGATTTTGGGTTTTACTCGGTGCAGTTATCCAGCTATCTCCGTAAATACTTTTGTAGGCCTTGCTGAGATTTCATGGAAAACTTGAAATTTGAACCTCAGAAATGAATAATCTAGGTTTTCCATTTTTTTTTCTGCTCAGGTTAATATATACATTCCTACTTGGGGATTTTTAGTCACCACCCTGCCACCACTAGCTGCAGCCAAGCCTCTCATTATGTTTAAGCCTGTGCGTTATATCAAAGCCTCTCATTATGTTTAAGCCTGTGCGTTATATCAAAGCCTCTCATTATGTTTAAGCCTGTGCGTTATATCTTGTATATCATGAGTAGACAAGTAATAGGAAAGTACGCCGCAGGTCTCTAAAGTGTCACTGTGTGTATCTCTCCAATCCGCAGTTAACACAAATGTCAGGTTTGTGAAGGCGAGGTTGGGGGATGAAATGACCGTCGTATGTTCCACCGAACTGTCGGACCAGGACGGAGTTTACCTGTTTTCCTGGAGTCTGCTCGAGGAAAAAAAGGTACTGTACCTTAACAAGAGTCCACTTCAAGAGACGACGCACAAGCCATTCGAGGGGAGAACGCGTTCAACGAGAACATTTCCAAAGTTCAGTGTAACCATCAGCAACTTGACGGAAAATGACTCTGGGCTTTACTGGTGCCAGTACAATAAATTCAATGAGGACGCCTATGTACTGGAGGAGAAGCCGGGAGAAGGCCCTGTCACAATATTGTACGTCACTGGTAAGTATTTCTGCTGTTTTTATTTCTTGGATTATAATACATTTTGCATTTTGAGGTGTCGCAGTGAAAGCATAATTTATGGTTACTACGGTTACAAAAGTTTTGACGATGGAAATTATATGGTTGGGGGGGGATGTTCAATCTGGTGTTCAAAAACTCTTGTTGATTTATTTATTTATTACATGTATTTGACAGGGACAATGCACATTAACCAACATTATTAGACATGCGTATATGTAACGGTACCCCAGATTTAGAAAAATCTTCCATAATCCCTGAGAAATTATATTATGCCAGATCCTGTTGCTCCTTTCGCTATAATCCTATATAAGGTGCAGAGTTTTTTGTTTTTTTTGTGAGAGAACGGATGTCTGATTGTTTTCTATCTCACAGATCAACGCACCGATGGGAGTTTGACCACTACCGGACCGCCCCGAGGTCAGCCCCCCCACCCCCTAAAAAAAACTGTTACTGCAGCAAAAAGCTAAGCTATGATTATGTCTGTACTAAAGCTAAGCTATGATTATGTCTGTACTAAAGCTAAGCTATGATTATGTCTGTACTAAAGCTAAGCTATATGATCATGTCTGTACTAAAGCTAAGCTATGATTATGTCTGTACTACAGCTAAGCTATTATCATGTCTGTACTACAGCTAAGCTATGAGTGTCTGTACTAAAGCTAAGCTATGATTATGTCTGTACTAAAGCTAAGCTATGATTATGTCTGTACTACAGCTAAGCTATGATTAGGCCATGTAAAAAAAATAAGTTGTTGATCGTCCTTTTAAAAAAAAAAAAAGTCGTAGGGAGGGCGGTTTTTATATTTATTTTTTTAATTTAAGCACCAGGTACAGCGGACCATAGAGAGAAATAAAGAGGACAGAATATATAGAACATTGCGTCTCTCGACCAAATTGCTTCTGTTTAATTGTAGCCTGTCAACATCAGTTTTGCTCATTGATTGTAATGTTTCATGTATTTTAGGTCAATAAATGTTCCTTGATTGAATTCATCAAACACCTGCGATAAAGTCATGTCGACCTCCACCGAACACCCAAACCAATCTTTAATCGGTGTACTGCACCCAGAACGGACTATTAGAACGTTTTGTTAATTAAGCAATAAGGTAGCCTACGAGACGCAGTACTATATCATCAATATAGTCACAGTTAAAGGGTGTTGTTTGCGTCGGGCCGGCAACCCTTTAACTGTGACTATATTGACGATATATTGTACAGCGTCGAGTTACCTTACTGCTTTTATAAAACGGTTGCCAGCTATACTGTAAATAATATAGGACAAGGTCAAGGTACACTTTCAATAAAACAATTTTTAATTAACGTTATGAATTTAATTTCAGCAGCAGATAAAATAGTCCCCAGTGTAGCTGTTGCCATGCAATACAGAAACAAAGCTAGGAATGGAATGCTAGCTAGCAAACGGACTAATAGCTAGCGTTATGTGCTAATAACATAACATAATAATAATAACATAATGTAATAGTTAAAACGTTAGCTAAAACAGTTATCTATATATAGCCTATACAGATGTGAAGTAACGTTAACTTGCTTTCACACAACCAGGCTATGTTTCTCACGTTAACTTACAGGTAGCTAACGTTAATTACTAAGCCTAGCTAGCTAGCTAAATTCCTACTAAATTCGTATTTCCAAACTGAATAAATACTGCACCGCTAACCACAAAAATGTTTTACTAGATTAAAGTTGCTGTAACGTGCCGAATAAAAACTTTTTTTATCTGCAGATTTAATGTTTTAACCGGTTTCATGAATCAGCTGTAAGCCTAAACTGTTGCTATCGTTACTAACATAAAAGAGACAAATCTGTGGCTCTCCAGTGAGAATGTCACTCCACCGTTAATTTCCTTTCCAGTGGAATTTGGTTTACAGTAGCTTTCGATTTTATGTCCACTCACGGACATGATTTCTCTAGCCTCCAGCCCAGCATCAGAAAGCTTTTGCAGCAGACGTGCGGGGTGATATTAATTTAAACGTCCAGGTAAACAGGTGTATTATTGCATCATAGGGGTACTATATCGCGAATATAGACACAGCTTTTAACGCCTCTCAACCAATCATAATGCGTGGTCAGAATTACCCGTTTTATAATATAGGCTACCATAGACAATCGCATGTGTGAACTCAAAGATGGCGTGCATTGTTCATTAGCAACCCGTATGCTGCACATGCGCTCTAACAATTTTGCGTGGTGGTCGATAGAGGGCTAGGCCTAGTGGATCGGATAGGATCTCCTAGTGCGGTGTGAGTACGATTTTCTATCCAAATGGCTTAGAAATAGGATTTCCCCGTGTTTTCTGCAACTTCTGGCCATCGTCACGAAAAAATAAATAAATAAATAAAAAAGTCGTCGGGCCTTTTTCGGATGTCGGGAGGGGACGATCAACAACTTTTTTTTTTACATGGCCTTATGTCTGTACTACAGCTAAACTATGATTATGTCTGTACTACAGCTACGCTATGATTATGTCTGTACTACAGCTAAGCTATGATTATGTCTGTACTACAGCTAAGCTTTGATTATGTCTCTACTGCAGCTAAGCTATGATTATGTCTGTACTACAGCTGAGCTATGATTATGTCTGTACTACAGCTAAGCTATGATTATGTCTGTACTACAGCTAAGCTTTGATTATGTCTCTACTGCAGCTAAGCTATGATTATGTCTGTACTAAAGCTAAGCTATGATTATGTCTGTACTACAGCTAAGCTATGATTATGTCTGTACTAAAGCTAAGCTATGATTATGTCTGTACTACAGCTAAGCTATGATCATGTCTGTACTACAGCTAAGCTATGATTATGTCTGTACTAAAGCTAAGCTATGATTATGTCTGTACTACATTTTTAACAAATATGGAAATGCCTGCTGTACTTCTTTCCTTGGTCAAATGGGAAAAGTTTTTGGCCTTGTGCATTCAGGGTGGCAGTGTAGTGTAACTGTTAGAGAACTGCACCCAAATCTTGCAGGTTCAATTCCCAGGTAGGACACAGCCGTTATGCCCTTGAGCTAAAGTTACTTAACCTGAATTGCTTCAGTAAATATCCAGCTGTATAAATTAATACTATGTAAAAAGTTGTGTACGTCGCTCTGGATAAGAGCGTCTGCTAAATGCCTGTAATGTAATGCTCTCATGTAGGAGGCCAGACGGATGGTAGTGACTGTGTTGTCCGTGATGATGGTGTCAGTTCTGGAGACATGGTGTGGGTCACCGTAGGGCTGAGCGCCAGCTCAGTGCTCCTGTCTTGTGTCCTGATTCTCATCTGTGTGATCCCCAAGGTGAGAGAACATCGCCACCAAATACTGTAGGATATAGTAGAACTAACTCAGTGATCCTGCTTTGTGATACAGGCCCCAGGGCAGCAGAACAGCTAACTCAGTAATCCTGCTTTGTGATACAGGCCCCAGGGCAGCAGAACAGCTAACTCAGTAATCCTGCTTTGCGATACAGGCCCCAGGGCAGCAGACCAGCTAACTCAGTAATCCTGCTTTGTGATACAGGCCCCAGGGCAACAGACCAGCTAACTCAGTAATCCTGCTTTGTGATACAGGCCCCAGGGCAGCAGACCAGCTAACTCAGTAATCCTGCTTTGTGATACAGGCCCCAGGGCAGCAGACCAGCTAACTCAGTGATCCTGCTTTGTGATACAGGCCCCAGGGCAGCAGACCAGCTAACTCAGTAATCCTGCTTTGTGATACAGGCCCCAGGGCAGCAGACCAGCTAACTCAGTAATCCTGCTTTGTGATACAGGCCCCAGGGCAGCAGAACAGCTAACTCAGTAATCCTGCTTTGTGATACAGGCCCCAGGGCAGCAGAACAGCTAACTCAGTAATCCTGCTTTGTGATACAGGCCCCAGGGCAGCAGACCAGCTAACTCAGTAATCCTGCTTTGTGATACAGGCCCCAGGGCAGCAGAACAGCTACCTCAGTTATCCTGCTTTGTGATACAGGCCCCAGGGCAGCAGAACAGCTAACTCAGTAATCCTGCTTTGTGATACAGGCCCCAGGGCAGCAGAACAGCTAACTCAGTAATCCTGCTTTGTGATACAGGCCCCAGGGCAGCAGAACAGCTAACTCAGTAATCCTGCTTTGTGATACAGGCCCCAGGGCAGCAGAACAGCTAACTCAGTAATCCTGCTTTGTGATACAGGCCCCAGGGCAGCAGAACAGCTAACTCAGTAATCCTGCTTTGTGATACAGGCCCCAGGGCAGCAGAACAGCTAACTCAGTAATCCTGCTTTGTGATACAGGCCCCAGGGCAGCAGAACAGCTAACTCAGTAATCCTGCTTTGTGATACAGGCCCCAGGGCAGCAGACCAGCTAACTCAGTAATCCTGCTTTGTGATACAGGCCCCAGGGCAGCAGACCAGCTAACTCAGTAATCCTGCTTTGTGATACAGGCCCCAGGGCAGCAGAACAGCTAACTCAGTAATCCTGATTTGTGATACAGGCCCCAGGGCAGCAAAACGGCTAACTCAGTAATCCTGCTTTGTGATACAGGCCCCAGGGCAGCAGAACAGCTAACTCAGTAATCCTGCTTTGTGATACAGGCCCCAGGGCAGCAGAACAGCTAACTCAGTAATCCTGCTTTGTGATACAGGCCCCAGGGCAGCAGAACAGCTAACTCAGTAATCCTGCTTTGTGATACAGGGCCCAGGGCAGCAGAACAGCTAACTCAGTAATCCTGCTTTGTGATACAGGCCCCAGGGCAGCAGACCAGCTAACTCAGTAATCCTGCTTTGTGATACAGGCCCCAGGGCAGCAGACCAGCTAACTCAGTAATCCTGCTTTGTGATACAGGCCCCAGGGCAGCAGAACAGCTAACTCAGTAATCCTGATTTGTGATACAGGCCCCAGGGCAGCAAAACGGCTAACTCAGTAATCCTGCTTTGTGATACAGGCCCCAGGGCATCAGACCAGCTAACTCAGTAATCCTGCTTTGTGATACAGGCCCCAGGGCAGCAGACCAGCTAACTCAGTAATCCTGCTTTGTGATACAGGCCCCAGGGCAGCAGACCAGCTAACTCAGTGATCCTGCTTTGTGATACAGGCCCCAGGGCAGCAGACCAGCTAACTCAGTAATCCTGCTTTGTGATACAGGCCCCAGGGCAGCAGACCAGCTAACTCAGTAATCCTGCTTTGTGATACAGGCCCCAGGGCAGCAGAACAGCTAACTCAGTAATCCTGCTTTGTGATACAGGCCCCAGGGCAGCAGAACAGCTAACTCAGTAATCCTGCTTTGTGATACAGGCCCCAGGTATGCTTTGGTCAGTATAAATTAGGGCGACTGGGAAGTTGCCTTATTGGTCTGCTTGCTTGTCAACAGGGAACAGTCAGATCATACACCTTGGCTGTGTCTGAATACGACCCCTGACCCCTGTCCACTCTGACCCGTCTACTATGTGCCCTGTCCCCTCACTTTGCAAGCAGTGTGCGAAAGAAATCCCGTAAAACTCTTTCCAAACTAGTGAGGAAGTAGTTTGTAATATATATTTTTTTTTTTTCTTCATTGAGAATATCAATCGGTTAACATATGACGATTGTTACAAAGTGTAGATTATGAATGAAGATAAAAAAAGATAACAAAAATAAAAAAAGAGTAGTTTGTAATATGAACCTTGAAATCTTGTAGGCTACCATAGATATGCATATACGCTATATGTCTTTGTCTACGTTTTTTCTTCCGAGTTACTTACTGAAATTGTCGGATGAGTGCACCGTTCTGCAGATGAGTGTGCTCCTGAATTCCCTCAACAAAACCCTGGAAATAAGGGGTTCATCCTGGTATTTTAAGTGCCCCCATTTGCCATTTGTGAGAAAAGACGCCGTCTTTTTTTGGACCAGGCGTTCCATAAAACGCTGCCTGGTCTGGTGTTAACTACGTCTGGCTTTGCGGTTCTGCTGCAGTGGAGAGTCTGGTCACTGCTGCTTCCAAAACCGAGCGCTCTCACGTGACTATACCACACGTACCGTTTCCCCCACCAGTTCCTTTCTATCTCTACTTCAGGTCCCGCCCCTTTAAGGTACGCTTGTAGTGTTTGCTCACCTGATGCGTGACAAGTTACCGTTGCCATGGTAACAAAGTTTCCTCTCCTTCATCCCATCGCCCCCCCCCCCCCCCCCCCCCAGGTGAAGAGGTTCCACGAGAGGAGGGGCCAATTTCGTCCCCGTTGTCATGACGGCGTTTACGAGGAAATGCAACCGAAGTTGCAAAGTCAGTAAGCCCCTGTCGTCAAGACAACGGCCCTTCTGGCCGCACGCGGTATGCTTACGCGCGAGACGCCTGTTCTCCGCCTCGCCTCCCGCAGGAACCCATCCCAGCTGTCTCTTACATTTCCATTCTTTTTTTTAATTTTTATAATTTGTACAAATCATAAAAACAGAAATATAGGTTTGGGTCTCACCCCCCCTCCCCTGTATAATGGTGCCATTTATCTGCAATCACAGTGACATAACAACTCCACTGAACTCTACAAGGCACTAATGAAGCATCATAAGTATTAACATATTGATAGTAATACATAAATATATAAATATGGCTGTAGACCGTGGTTGCATCGGGCTGGAACTGTCTTAGTGCCATAAACTACAGTCTGTTACATCCCATAAACTACAGTCTGTTACATCCCTAATTGAAGACTTTGGCTCAGTTGAGTTCACTTATTTTGCCCCGCATCTTGAGAGTTGCTGTCAACTGGACTCCCTCACCGCTGCTGTCCGGCTTCCTCTCCGTCGCCGCATGCCCCTCCCCTCCTCACCACCGCTGCCCGCTGCTCCCGCCGCCATCGGCAGCCGGTTCCCCACCATCATCGCCGCCACATCTGGACTGTCATCTAGCTGCTGCTAATTCTATTAACATGGACATTGGCTGTTTTGACCATGCTGGTCATTAAGACCTAGACCCTGAGCTGACCAGAGGAGGATGGGTTCCTCCCAAGGTTTCTTCCTAGTTAAACAAGGAATTTTTCCTAGCCACTGTTGCCTCTGGCTTGCTCTTGTGGGGGTTTAGGCTGGGTTTTTCTGTGACGCGTATTGTGACAACTGGTTGTGAAATGCGCTATATAAATAAATATTGATTTGATTTATTTTGTCCCAAGCAGGGAAATTAGGTTTGCAGCCAGCGTTTAAAAAACAACATTTAAAAAAACCTGAATAAGAGACTAGAAACTAGTAAAACAAATAAATAATCAGCATTACTAAAAAGGTGCTGAAAATAGTCTATTTTAATCTAGTCTATATAATCTTTTGCTAAAGTGGAATCAGTAGTTTGGGGCAGCAGTTGACAGGACACAGTGCAAAGCAGTTGGAACACATTAAGACAACTTAACGCTTGAGTAGATTCTGTCTATTTACGGTGGCCACCACAAAAGAGTCTCTGATACGCGGCACGCCATGCTCTACGCGGCACGCCATGCTCTACGCGGCACGCCATGCTCTAAACGGCACGCCATGCTCTAAACGGCACGCCATGCTCTACGCGGCACGCCATGCTCTAAACGGCACGCCATGCTCTACGCGGCACGCCATGCTCTACGCGGCACGCCATGCTCTAAACGGCACGCCATGCTCTACGCGGCACGCCATGCTCTACGCGGCACGCCATGCTCTACGCGGCACGCCATGCTCTACGCGGCACGCCATGCTCTACGCGGCACGCCATGCTCTAAATGGCACGCCATGCTCTACGCGGCACGCCATGCTCTACGCGGCACGCCATGCTCTACGCGGCACGCCATGCTCTACGCGGCACGCCATGCTCTAAACGGCACCCTGTAGGCCTATCGATAATCTGGCGGAAGCTGTTCACACTGTTTGTAGAGCAGATTGGCCAGGGCAGTCCAGGATAGAACTAGCCTTCTGAGATATCCTGTTTGAGAAAGATGTTCTGGAGCTGCACCTGCTCCAACCCAATAATCTTACCGGCCACATTGACCAAACTGTTCAATCTATTTTTACTTGCATTCTTGTAAATAGCACTTTAGGATTGTTTCTTACAATGAAAAGCGCTTTATAAATAAAATGTATTATTATTATTATTATTATTACTTGCAACAGTGAGGCTAACAAACCAAGCCACAATGCAAAAGGTCAAGACTGATTCAATAAAAGTACCATAAATCAAAGTCATTACATTATCAGAGGCAAGCATTGTTGGATCTTCTTACAAACAGCATCCGTCTACAAACAGCTTATTATATAAAACACTTCCCAGATATTTGTGCTTCTCAACAATCTCAACGCCTTTGCCCTGAATGGCTGTACAAGAAGCACTGGGTTTTGTTCTCCCAAAATCAATCACCCCTAACCCTAAAATCAATCACCACATCCTTGGTTTCAACGCATTTAACCAGATGAAGGATTTGTCATCACACTATATAAATATATATATAATTCCAGGATTACAATGTAGTGAGCACTCACATTATGTGACATTGCTACAAATCATGGTATAATAATAATAATAGCACCAGTTTTACTTTACAATTGATTTTAAGATCATTTTTACATTTTAATTAAATTTTTTTTGTTTTTACTTTTATTTTTGCATTAAATGCCTTAGCACTATAATATATACCTGAACTTTTAGTATAAGGTACCAGCCTCAGTTCCCTGAGGTTTGCAGATGCTGGTTTTGTTCCACAGGTGCATCTTACAGGAGAAGTGGAATGTTCTATGCCCCAAAGCTGTGGAATTCCTTCCCTTCATTTTAAAAGCAACTAAAAATGCAACTTTATATGATTTGTTTTAAATGTCTTTCATGTTCATCACACATTTGTGCTTATTTTAAGTCTATGTTTTTTATATTCTTGTATCGTATGTGTTTGTGTGTTGTTTCTTGTTGATGCTTTACTAAGAGTAGTAGTAGGGAAGATCTTATCTGGGCATGGTACTGTGGGAAGTGGAGTCCCACAAGGGTCGGTGTTGGGACCTCTGCTCTTCCTTATTCACATAAATGATCTTGACAGGGACATCAAAAGTACATTAGTTAAATTTGCTGATGATACAAAACTGGGAGGTTTAGCTAAAAGTTTGGAGGCTACTAAAGTAATCCAAGAAGATTTAAACAGAATCCAGAAGTGGGCGGAAACCTGGCAAAGGAAATTCAACACAGCTAAATGTAAAATTTTACATGTGGGAAATAAAAACATAAGGCAAGACTACTTTATGGGAGAAACAAAATTGGAATGTGCTCAATTTGAAAAAGACTTAGGAGTCGTAGCTGATCAAAGCCTTTCAGTTTCTAGGCATTGTGCTGTAGCAGTAAAAAAAAAGGCTAACGGGATGCTGGGATATATAGCCTAAAGTATTGAGTATAAATCCAAGGAAGTTATGCTTATGTTATACAATACCTTTGTCAGACCACACTTAGAGTACTGTGTGCAGTTCTGGGCACCGTATTACAAAAAAGATATAGAGGCTCTGGAAAAGGTCCAAAGAAGGGAAACTAAGTTGGTTCCTGTTATGAAAGATAAACGTTATGAGGAAAGACTTAGGATACTTAATCTCTTTAAACTTAGTAAAAGGACACTTAGGGGTGATTTGATAGAAGCTTTTAAATTATAAAAGGGATCAATAAAGTGAACTACAGAAGATTCTTCAGGTTGAGTTCTGTTAGTAGAACGAGGGGGCATAGATGGAAATTAGCAAAAGGTAAATTCCACACAGACATCAGGAAGTACTTCTTCACACAGAGAGTAGTCACTGTGTGGAATAGCTTACCAGCTCATGTAGTAGAGGCAGACACTCTGGGTGTTTTCAAGACCAGGCTTGATATGGTGCTGGATACTATCTAGTTTGTAGGGGAGCTCTAGGTACCCTTTAGTGGTAGGAAGATGGCGAGCATTGTTGGGCTGAATGGACTGTTCTTGTCATTAAGTCATGTTATGTTACAATTTTTTATTTAGTTTATTACTGACTTTACTGCTGTGTTATTTTGTATTTAAATTTTTCACTATTTGCTAAATATGCTGCAGCATAGGCTGTATAAGGTTTATTACTAATTATTATTATTAGTGGAAGTATTATGGCATTTCATAGTTGTATGTGTAACCCAAATATTTTTTCAAAATGCTGCTTCTGAAATGAATGCTTATTCTGGATACATGTATGCAACAAATTTGTAATAAAGATCAGAAAACGTCAAACAATAAACGGTGTCCCCTCGATGGAAAGGTTATTAAATGGTTATTAAATTATTGAATTTGCACCAATTCTATTAATGTTTGACTTCTCCTTCTATTAGATGTGGAAAACAAGAAGAAAGGAAGTATGTCTAAATAGTGTGCAGTGCCGACAGGAAGTACTCACCCCTGGCCACTTCTATACATTTTGTCCTCTTACAACTTAACATTTTAATGCATTGAAATATTCTTTCCCTCTTCACCAACACAATACATTTGATTTGATCATGCAAAAAATATTTTCATTCAACATTTTCAAAACTTGCATTTCTTATTATTGTTTCCTGGGTGATGGGCTGTGTTTGGTTTCAGGCCAGAGACCTCGCGTTTCGTCACATCAGACCACAAGCCTTCTAACAGGAGAGATCACCAACTCTTCAGTACTTCACAGGTTTGGCCTCTTTGGGGGAGGGGCTAAATGGAAGCCGATGTTAAGTTTACCAGAAGCCATACGACAGACCGACAAACAGAGCTGCAGATCTCTCAATTCAGCCAATGAGATGTCTGTTTGTCTTTCAGTACATTCAATTGGCAGAAACTTTTATCCAAAGTGACGCACAATAAGTTAATCCGAAAAGGTCATTGAAACAACCACAAACAGGTCGGATAAAGTACAGTTGTATCATAATGTAGCAGCTATCCATAGACATGAACATTGAGTCTAGTTCACACAGTAAGCCATGGCTAAGTCTAAGTCTATGGCTAAGTCAGTAAGACATGATAAACTACATCACAATCAACATACTCATGTTACACGACTGTTAAAGAATTAAGGTACAGGACAAAAAAAAAAACATGAAACAAGTGCTATGTTGTTGTTTCTGACACTGCGCAGATGTTTTTCTGTTTTACTGCTCAAAGGGCCAGGAGTTTGAGGGGAGCTACAGTACCAGTCAAAAGTTTGGACACACATACTCATAGAAGGTTTTCTTCTGTTATTTTTACTGTTTTCCACATTTTGGAATAGTAAAGACATCAAAACTATGAGATAACACAAATTAAATTATGCAAAAACCAAAAAAGGGTTAAACAAATAAAAAAAGTCTTATATTTTAGATTCTTCAAAGTAGCCACCCTTTGCCTTGATAACGGCTTTGCACATTCTTGCCATTCTCTCAAACAACTTCTGTGGTAAACAGGTATTCCACAGGTAAAAAGGTGATGCCATCATGACTGTATAAAAGGATATCAAAAGACTCCTGATATCTTATTTCCAGGTACTCTTAGAAGCGATACTATAACCTCTGCATTTGAATGGATCTCTATGGGAATTGGGGGGTGGGACTAGATTAAGCTGTAAATTACACTGGAACAGTGTGGAACACATGGTTGGCTAAATGGCTCTAAGTCATCAAGGGTCTGACGTATCAAACTAGCCTTAAACCATCACTCTGCTGCCAGAAATACAGTAGATATGGATGGTTAACTTGAAGGGTTTCTTCTCCTGACTTATTTTTCCATAGAGTTCAATAGGAAAATTTGTCAGGAGAAACAACCCTTCTAGTGATTTTGTTATCCTTTTATACAGTCATGATGGCATCACCTTTTTACCTGTGGAATACCTGTTTACCACAGAAGTTGTTTGAGAGAATGGCAAGAATGTGCAAAGCCGTTATCAAGGCAAAGGGTGGCTACTTTGAAGAATCTAAAATATAACACTTTTTTTGATTTGTTTGCATAATTTAATGTGTTATCTCATTGTTTTGATGACTTTACTATTCTAAAATGTGGAAAACAGTAAAAAAAAAAAAAAGCTTTAAAAAACCTATGAGTAGGTGTGTCCAAACTTTTGACTGGTACTGTAGGTGTTACTAATAAACCTGCTGCTTACCTGTGCTGTGCAGAACTTCAAATGCAGGCCACCTTGATCAGGCGCAGGTGTAAAAATTTGTCAGGAATACAGAAAAGAAAACAATCAACGTTTATGTTGATTGCGGGAACAGTCTATGATTGGGTAATAAAATTAAATGATTTTAAAAATCCAGCTCTTAAAGGCAACGTTGTCTTACTGAAAGGATGTACACAACATCCTGGCCAATGTGGTTTCACACCCTGTATATTTAGCACGTCATATATGTAGTGTGATACCTGTGGTGCTGTGGTGTGGCCTTTTGCATTGCTCTGATCAGTCATTGTGCATGCTCCAGTTTAACTCTTCTTATAAAAAAGAGTTTGATTGTTAACAGTTTAGCTCTTTTTATAAAAAAGAAACCTTTTATATTTGTATGTACTTTATGTACAGACATACTGATAGGCAGTGAGTTTGATTGTTAACAGTTTAGCTCTTTTTATAAAAAATAAACCTTTTATATTTGTATGTACTTTATGTACAGACATACTGATAGGTAGTGGGTTTGATTGTTAACAGTTTAGCTCTTTTTATAAAAAATAAACCTTTTATATTTGTATGTACTTTATGTACAGACATACTGATAGGTAGTGGGTTTGATTGTTAACAGTTTAGCTCTTTTTATAAAAAATAAACCTTTTATATTTGTATGTACTTTATGTACAGACATACTGATAGGTAGTGGGTTTGATTGTTAACAGTTTAGCTCTTCTTATAAAAAAGAAACCTTTTGTTTTACGTTTGTATATGTGCACATATACTGATTGGTAGTGGGTTTGATGCCCAATGGGGTGCTGCCGTTTTTATTGTACCCGTGCACAAGGTAATTAACCTGAATTGCTTCCGCAAAATTAATTGATGGTCTGTAAAAATATAATCTGTGTAAATTACTCTGGGTAAGAGCACAGATGCAGCACTGTGCTAGAAATCTCAGAGTGGTACTGGACAACCACCTATCCCTATCCCAGCATGCATTGGGTGAGAGGCAGGAATACCCCCTGGACAGTTCGCCAATCTATCAGAGGGCAATTTATAGTCTCCAATCAGCCTAACCTGCATGCCTTTGGACTGTGGGAGGAAACCGGAGTACCTGGAGGAAACCCATGCGGACACGGGGAGAACATGCAAACTCCACGCAGAAAGACCGTCGGCAGTGCTGTCCACTGCACCGCCGTGCCGCCTTCTCCAAGAACATCAGGGTGGAATTTTGTGTGTAGACTACAACATCCAGAATGCAACATTCCACCCCTTTCATTTATTCATCCTTTTCATTCCTCCATTTTACCAGGAAAGTCCCGCTGAAATTTATATCTATTTTGTGAGGGTGTCCAAGGGGCAATTGTGCAAAAGTTACCCTGGGTAAGAGCACAGATACAGCACTGTGCTAGTACTTTATCTAAGTAAGAACACACAAAACAAAAGATAAGATACAAGGAAAACTCAAACTTAAAAGTCACAGCATTTGGTTGCTAGCTCTTAGTCCAGGCGCTTGTCATTTCCTGTCTGGACTATTGCAACTTCCTCCTCGATGGCCTCCCTGCCTCTGCCATGAGACCTGTGCAGCTCATCCAGATTCCAGAATGATTACATTACATTACAGGCATTTAGCAGACGCTCTTATCCAGAGCAACTTACACAACTTCTTATTACATTTATTCATTTATACAGCTGGATATATACTGAAGCAATTCAGGTTAAGTACCTTGCTCAAGGGTACAACGGCAGTGTCCTACCTGGGAATCGAACCTGCAACCTTTCGGTTACAAGTCCAGTTCCTTAACCATTATACTACACTGCCGACCAGAATGATCTGCAACCTCTCCAGACTCAGGCATGTCACTGCCCTTCTCGTATCCCTCCACTGGGTACTGATATCAGCTCTCATTAAATGCTAAACCTTGGTGCACCGCTAGCCTATCAGACACCTAGAGATCACTCTTTTATATCTTCAAAAGATCATCAGATCCCTAAACACCAGCCTGGCCCCGCCCCCTGTGTGACTGCCCCCTCCCCCTGTGTGCCTGGCCCCTCCCCCTGTCTGCCTGCACTTCCTGGTTGCGGCTCCTGTCTGTTCTGGGCTTCCCACTGCAGTCAGAACAGCAGAACCCCTGAACATCTTCTGACCCAGACTGAAGACCCACCTCTTCACCATGCCTCCCCTGACCCTCTGTATCTATT
The DNA here is from genome assembly GCA_029718625.1 of Synaphobranchus kaupii. Taxonomy (NCBI): domain Eukaryota; kingdom Metazoa; phylum Chordata; class Actinopteri; order Anguilliformes; family Synaphobranchidae; genus Synaphobranchus; species Synaphobranchus kaupii. Next base: position 79,680,832 of record CM056381.1, on the reverse strand, counting down.
CTTTTTCTTTATTGTTTGCTCACTTCCCATTTTCAAAAGCATCTTGGCGATACTGCATTTTGTATTCCTGAGACTAACACTGATATTCTTCACTTCTGTAAGTCACTGTGGATAGGAGTTTATGCTAAATGATTGTAATGTACTGTAAATTCCGAAACGTGTGTGTGTTTGATGAATTGAAGACCATTTGGGAAATGGCAGTTTTAAATAAACACATATAGGCTACAGTAGGGCTAATTAGTTGATAAAATTATGTTATGAATATGGAGAGGAGAGGGCAAGTATTTTGTCTCTCTCTCTCTTCTACAGGGTGCCTTGATATACTGATCAGTGTATGTATATTATGACATATGTTCACAGAGGTTATTCAGTACATTTAAAACTAATTTTAAGATGGTGGTTGTGTAATGTGAGCAGGTGGAGGTTGGCAGTAAAACCGTGACGAAGATTTCTTGCAGAGGGGCCACCCCTGAAACAGTGGTGGCAGGAAGAAAGAGGCAGGAAACGGCGGTCTACAGAGACCAATCACGTTTAAGTATCGAGAGACCGAGCAATAGCAGGGTGAAATTGTAATTGCACCAAATGTCCACCAGATGGCATAAAAACTCCAAAAACCACATATGCATTAATTTCCAGGTAAATTGCAAAAAAAACGGCACGGCAACTTTATATAATAATAATAATAATAATAATAATAATAATAATAATAATAATAATAATAACAATAATAATAATAATAATAATAATAATAATAAATATGGTTTGAGATTAACGGAGGAATATTAGCCTATTTCATTGTTAGTTGGTTAAACTACTGTTAGGACACTAAATTAATTAAGATATTTCAAAACGATACATTTGTAAAATATTTAGTGACACGGGTGATCTGTGGTGTAAGAAAGTTGAACCACAGCTATAATTATTTAACCAAGGTTCATATCGAAAGGCTGGATGAAAGTACACACACATTAACCTTTAAAAAAATTTTTTTTAATTGCATCAAATGTTATGAGACAGTATTTCAGTCTAAACACGCGCTGGAAATATGTTCCTTAAGATTGTGTGCAGGCGGCTTGCTGTAGGATATTCTCTTCTTGCTCAATGCTCAGCCACTGTCAAAGTTTCGTTGGCCTTTTTAAAAAAAAAAATTTTTTAATCACACTGCACTACCCCAGGCCCGGTTCGTGGGACACTGTCCACAGTTCTGTCAGAGATTGTGAATTACTAGGCTTTAACTGCACAGACGCGTGCACGGTTTTCTCTAAATAAATATAGGCTATGTATATATATATATATATATATATATATATATATATATATATATATATATATATATATATATATATATGCCAACAACAAATAAGGACTGAAGAGTAGCGTAGCTATCTCAGCCTACTGTTTCTATCTGCACAGTTTATGTATATCACACAATTACCGTCCGATCGTGTGAAAGTATAGTCTATAGGCCTAACAGCATTGAGGGAAACATGCCAGACGAACGAATGTGGTTCGTGTTCATACAAATCCCTAAAATGACTTCATCCATTTGAAACTCCGTAACTAACACACAGATTCCAAGCGAGGCCACACAGTACACACCTAAATTAACTTTTGAATTTGCCTACTCGAAGGACTACCCTACTGTAGGCTACACAGCCCCGCCTCGGGATAGGATGTGTATAACAAAAGGGCAAACCAATGTTATGAGTTAATCGGGCGCTTTTGTTTTGTTGCCGTACATTTCAGTGGCGGAGAACTTAAACGTCCCAACTTAAATGACCCTACATTGTAAATGGTTAAACGTTTTGTTCAAAACTAGGTGCGGAACACCGGAACCGAATATTACCCCATCCAGCACAGGTGCGCCCGGAGGCCGAACTACAGGGGAGTGGGAGGAACAGCAACACAACAAGGAATTGCGCAGGTTAAGTCACGTACATAACTGCGAATGGAGACTTGACAGGAATTAAGCAGTTTACCGTCGACCTAAAGACTCGCGACGGGGTGAAGGACTAAAGTAACTACACTCGGAGCTCATCTGACGGAAATATGAGGAAAACGGGATACGCAGGTAACCCTCAATATACAGTTGCAAAATTTCCTATTTTTGCCTGTTTGTTACATTTCTGTTTGACTTCAACCCAATAGCACTGTGTTGTGTTCACTTGTGAGTGGAAATCGCGCTCTGTGATCATCCGGGTTCCTCTAGGGACACACTGAATAGCCTACTTAGTTTGGGAAGTGCGTTACGATAAGACACTGTACTTGTAGTAGGTAGTATTTTTTGTGTGCTTCTACCACATTTTCCATTTCATCATCAGTTATTGCACTTATGTTTAAGCTGCTTGTTAAATCAAAGCTAGGCTACATGTGAAAATATGTTAGCCATTTTCCTTTTCCGCTATGTATGTGGCACACAGTAGTGTGTGTGTGTGTGTGTGTGTGTGTGTGTGTGTGTGTGTGTGTGTGTGTGTGTGTGTGTGTGTGTGTGTGTGTGTGCGCGCGCGATCCCCTGGTGCCAACGGTTGATTTTCATTGTACATTGTTTACAAACGGAACAAGCAAGTTGATAAACTTGTTAACCTAGTTGTAAACTTCCCCCCAGGTGACTTTAGTTGTGGTTAAAAAAAGAAAGAAAGATTTATGGGTGCGGCGATGAGATACACTAGGCTTGATATGATCCAACTGTCACAACAGGAAAATACAAAGTTGCTAAATGAAGTCGGAATTGATTGGGCAGTATGAAATGCCATAATTTAAATAATAACAGTACTGTATTATGAAGAGTCGTGCATGCGCAGAAACACTCTCCGAAATAAAAGTACATTGGAGGAACATTTTTGTTCTTTAAGGAACAAATTTCCCAAATGTACCCTGAAAGTACAATAATGTTCTATTTGGGCATTAATATGCAGCCTATCCTTTCCAAGCAAAAAAGGTACAAATTAATGATGTATTTCTGGCTAGCCAATTTTATATAGCCTGACCCAGTCAGGGGGGGGGGGCGTGCATGACCACTTTCCCCTTCCCCCCAAGTCACGGGTAAAAATGAAAAGTCTTAAAGCACGCACTTATTTTAAAAAGTAAAAACATGATGATTTCTATTTAAAATACGTTGGTTTTGGTTAATAATAGTCTATAATTTGGGCTAGTTTTGAGTCGCCATTTGGCTGTAAAGTCTTACAAGATCTGGCAACCCTACGACCCCCACGTGTTGTTTTTGTTGCATTTGATGGAAAACATCAGCGAAGCTGCGCCTCATTTTTTTTAAACGAAACTCAAGCACGTCATATTTATGTGTCCAAAATGTTTGTGTACTTCTTGGAAAGTGTGCTCCCGAATGTACTCAGCGAAACCTCGGAAGTAAGTGTGTCATCCGGGTGTTTGAAGTATACTGCAATGTGAAAATTTTTCGCGTACTCTACGACTTTCTCGCTCTATCTACTCACCAAGGCTACTCAACAGTGTGGAAGAGTGCTGATTCGGACACGGCCATACTTTTTTTTCTGAAAGTGAAGAGATGACGCTTCTTCCTGTTTTTATGAGGAAGTGACATCATCCACTCCCTAATAAAAGATTTATAAATGCCAGCCATAGTGTTCATGTAATGCTTTTGGAGCAATACAAACATGTTACCTTCCATAATTAAAATCTATTTTGATTTGATCCATAATTTAACATTTAAGCTAAGGGTAATAATTTCCCATATTGCAGCCTTGTTAAATACATATATGTAAAAATATGATACTGGAGAGATTTTTTAAAGTTATTTTAATTTGTTTACCAAAGTGTCTTGTGTTTACTTTATGGGAAAGTTTTACTTGTATGTGGTACTTCATATAGTCATGTAATACATAACATAAACTCACGGGCCAGACTTTCTTGAACTGTTGTAAATGTAAACTTTGTTTTTGATTTTTACCCATTAATAGGACACGAAAATGTGACATTTTTTACACTGTCATAATTGAGGTGGAAATATATACCTATTCTAATGGCCTACATTTCTTTCAACCAAATATTTTTGAAGACGTTTGATATGCCCTTCTAAACCCCACTTTGCTTAGTGAAAGTTGTCGCTTGTATTCATATAGGAGAGCAAAATGAATCAGGTTCATGTATGTAATTCATTGTGTCCTGAGTGTTACGTACACAAGATGCCGTCGGCAATCATGAAAAATAAATATATATCGGATCGATCTTTGTTTGTTTCTGTCATGCATAAGCCAAGTAAAAAAATATATGCGCCCAAATTCATACACTCCACGATACTTTAAAACAAGGGGAATATATAGTGCTGACTTTCTTTCCGTGTCCCAATCGTTACGTACATAAGCATGAATCGGTTACCCACGTGTTTCATGGCTGGTGGATTGGTCAACCTAAAAAAAAAAGAAGAGCATTACTGTCCGGTACGAAACTACTAAGAATTGCTTTGTTTCAGTTGCTGCCGACGCTACAGGAGCCTGATAACCTTGCATGTCCACGCTTCCTCACGCGGTTATGTACCTAAGCCGTTCACGTTTTACATGTACCTCGCACCAGTTTATCAAAATCGTCCAAATCAAACCATTTACATAGCCATCGTGTTATAATCGTGTCCGCATATTGAAAGGTAGGATTTTATTTGTATTTTACATGTATTTTGGGGGATATATTTTGATGATTGATCATGTTTCACTCGAATTTTGTATGCGATGTTAGGCTCACTTAGTGCTGTGCACCAAGTTTCGTGTATTTCTGCTGTGCTTCCTTCGTTAGGTATGTTAACTCGTACGCTGTATTAAGATGTGATGAGCTTATACCATGGCGTGGCGTCCGTCCATCCGTCTGTTGTCCGTCCACACTTTCAAAATGCTTCCTCATTTCTTGACTGATTTTGATTGTTTCTTTTATCTGATAGGGCTAGGGGGGATTTGAAACCTCTAGTCAGAATTCTGGAATTATTTATGCTAATTAATGGAAATTATTCAAAAATCACAAAAAAATGTTTCCTTCATTTGTGTGGTAGTGACAATTTAAGACAAGCAATAATAAGTTTGTGCCACTTCTTCACTGTAATATCAAGAATGTTATTAAGTAGATGCAGTTTTAACTCCCTTTTATGTTGCATTTATTTATTCTTCCATATTTTACCCCTCTCTATGGTGTGCCACATTTTCGTGTCCGCCTTACATACGTGATATTGTCATCAAACAAACTGTTATCCTAACATTGTAAAGTAACACTGTTTAAAAAGCCCACAGTTGAGAGGAGAACATTGCTCTAAAGTGAAGAGTGAATGAGTTTTTGATGTACTGCAGGCAGAAATTAAACTAAAATGAATTCTTTTCTTGCATTGATTACATACGTAACGGTGTCCTCTAATCAACCGGGGTATTACACAGCCATAAATAGATTAGAGCTTCAAAGTCCAGTTTCATTGTGGACCGCCTTGGATGGGGTATGTATCTACACTTTAATGAAGTAGAAAAAACAAGTTATACTTTTTGCACTCACGTGTCATTGAGACGCCATGTTAACACTACTGTGGTAAATGTTATATGACCTGAAAAGACTATTTCCATGTCTGGTATATATTGATACAAGCACCCTATAATATGAAACAAGAAATATGTGATATATTTTTGTGGCGACTACATTTGTTTTTGATATATTTATGATGAATAGCCATTGTTCTTCATATCGCACTCTGCTGTATATCCTTTCCAAAAAATTTGAATATCATGGAAAAGTTGTTTTATTTCCATAATTCCATTCAAAAAGTGAAACTTTCATAGATTATAGATTCATTACACACAAAGTGAAATATTTCTAGCCTTTATTTGTTTCATTTTTCATAATTTTGGCTTACAGCTCCAGAAAACCCCCAAAACAGTATTTCAAGAAATTAGAATAGTGTGTCGAAAATCAGCATTTTACTTCAGTTATTTCAGAGAATGAGTGGAGTGGCTTGACTCGAGGAATCCGACAGTTGTAGCCCATGTCCCGGATACGTCTGTACGTGGTGGTTTTTGAAGCACTGACTCCAGCCTCAGTCCACTCCCTCTGCATCTCCGCCAAATTTTGGAATCGTCTTGCTTGACAATCCGCTGAAGCCTACGGTCATCTCTTTTGCCTGTGCACCTTCTCCTGCCACATTTTTCCCTTCCACTAAACGTTCTATTGATATGCTTGGACACTGCACTCTGTGAACAGCCAGCCCTCCTTAGCGATGACCTTTTGTGGCTTAGCCATCTTCTGGAGGGTGTCAATGATGGTCTTCTGGCCAATTGTCAAGTCTTCAGTCTTCCCCATACTGAACCAAACTGAGATAAACTTTGCAGGTGTTTTGAGTAAATTAGATGATAGTGTGACACTCAGTCTAAAACATTCATTCTCTGCAAATAACTGAAGTAAATGCTGATTTTCGACACACTATTCTAATTTCTTGAAATACTTTTTTGGGGGTTTTCTGGAGCTGTAAGCCAAAATGATGAAAAATAAAGGCTAGAAATATTTCACTTTGTGTGTAATGAATCTATAATCTATGAAAGTTTAACTTTTTGAATGGAATTATGGAAAAAAAAAAACTTTTCCATGATATTCTAATTTTTTGGAAAGGATCTGTATATGCAGTATAACGGTAGAGAATAGAACAGTAGAATGGTAGAGAATAGAAAGAATGGTAGAGAGTAGAACGGTAGAGAATAGAACAATAGAACGGTACAGAATAGAACAGTAGAACGGTAGAGAGTAGAACGGTAGAGAATAGAACAGTAGAACGGGTAGAGAGTAGAACAGTAGAACAGTAGAGAATAGAACAGTAGAACGGGTAGAGAGTAGAAATGGTAGAGAATAGAACAGTAGAACGGTAGAGAATAGAACAGTAGAATGGTAGAGAATAGAACAGTAGAACGGTAGAGAATAGAACAGTAGAACAGAACCTATGTGGGCCCAAATGGTTCTGGGGGCCATTTAGCTAAGTCTCCTTAACCTGAGTGGCCGAAACCCACTTATCACATCCTGCCCCTGTTACACTGCTCGATATTGTTTCCTTTTGCCTAAGCGATTCAGTTGGGATTTGAACCCATAACCTCTACATTACAAGTCCCTGTTCCTTATTTTAACCGATACACTGCACTGGATATGGCACTGAGATTTCTGCTCTTGGGAGTTGTTTGCTTTAAGGCCCGTTTGTGTGCGTTCTTTATCCGGGCACCTCCCGTGAGGACCCGCCTTCCCTCAACTGTCGTCATAGTTACCTCAGCTATCGCAGCTCACCCAACATGTCTGGGGAGGTACGTGTCGGGTCTTGCTGGTCCCTGTGTGTTTCAGGCAGGATATTTGCTTACCTGCTTAAAGAGCATTTTTCCCACCATTTCATTTTTTTTTTGTGAGCAGAGAGCATTGACCCAAAGCACAGATTCCAACTGGCCCA
>CM056381.1:79657949-79672912 GCA_029718625.1 Synaphobranchus kaupii | reverse complement strand
TGTTTCAGGAGTTTTATTTTTTATCGCTCTCAAACACCACGCACACACACACACACGCACGCACACACACACACACACACACACACACACACACACACACACACACACACACCACACTCGCACACACACACACACACACACACACACACACACACACACACACACACACACACACACACACACACACACACACACACACCCAGCTCCTTGTTGTCTTCCGTTCTGGGTGAAAAAGACAAACATGTTCCTCAGGCCTTCTCTACATGGTTACCTCTGTAGAGAGGAGATTACCAGCCCTGGGAGACATTAGTAATCCTAAATGTGCTGTCGTGTCCTCTAAGATAAATACGTGCACACTGAGGGGAAGTGAATAATTCATGCCCTGCTGTCTAATTGAAGGACAGGGGCTTCGTGGCTTCAGCTGGACAGTGAGCTCTACAAAGGGGGCCTGCAGGTTTAGGCCTAGCTTCCGTACACTCATACATAGTCCAGACAAAAGAGGGTAGGCGGAGCACGAGGTCCAACTTCGGGTCTGGAACGTCCACAACTTGGAACTCATTAGACAAAACGGTTCACTAAACGGGTCATTTCCAGACAGAAGAAATCAAAAGTCTCCCTTTTCTTTTTAGATTATGTATGCCTAGGTTGTCAGGACCCGGTACTATTCCTTACAACCCGTTATGAATTAGACTCGGCTAGCGCCGGTCAGATGCGCGCCACTCTAAGCATAGTTTATGTAACTTTAGCTACTGAACTAACTGAAAACACTACTGCACATGCCTGATCACCTCCCTGCGTAGGGATAAAACGCCAGTTCTGTATCTTGTCATATTTAAATCTTTGGTCAGACTTTCCTACCACACATCACTTCCTGTTAGCAATTCTTGTTGCATCAACAGAGTTTTGTGTCTCCTGGGCCATTGACCGAATACGATCCCTTAACACCTTTGAGTGCGCATATTTGAGTCAACTTCGTCAAAAAGCTTTTGAATGGGCGACTTTTCCTCGCAAATGGGGGCACTTAAAGTACCAGAGTTTTGCAGGATTTCTTTCGCACACTGCATGCAAAGTGAGGGGACAGGGCATATAGTAGACAGGGGTCTGTGTGGACAGGGGGCAGGGGGCAGGGGTTCTGTCTGTGACTTAATGGCTGAGGAATCGCTTTTGACTCAAAGTGGACCAAAGGAAGCTCGGGCCTCTCGCTGCATCTGTCTTGTTTGCGCTGCATTTGAAAAGAATTGTTGGCAGCCTGGATGCCTTTTTTTATTGCATTTCTTGCATACCACATAATTACAGGTCGGTTAGACGCTGCAGACCTAGAGTTTGTAAACAAACAGTGTGCAATATGCATTTAGCCGCGAGCTTGCCAGCATTCCATCCTGTTTTATTGTACAACATAGCGACTGTTCCAAATAGAATTGGATTGTTATGGTTTGAATTTTACTAAACGAGTTAGGTGCACGTAAAGCACGTTGCACTTGAGTGTATTTAACTACTAATTTCTTATCGGGCTGTGATGGCTCTCTTAGAGGCTGAGCATTTAATATTATCCTCAGTTATAAACTCTGATTGAGGGAAAAAAATGTGAGTAGTTAGCACACCTTCAACCAGAGAGGAGGGAACTATAAGTGAATAAGTGAAATCAGCAGGTGTTGTGATTGGTTGGGACTGAAAACCTGCTGCATACTCTCAGCCCTCTCTGGCACCTGATTGGGGCAGCACTCCCATTAGCTGACTGTGTCCCCAGCTGTCCAGCACAGCTGGTAATTCTTCTCAGGTATACCTACGCATGAACTCCCAGTGATGCACACAAGTCCCCCACAAGCTACAGCACCTCTTAATGAGTGTAGAGTTGTGCCTCTGATCGGTGCCTAGCTCTCCTGTAGTACCGTATGACCTGTCGGGAGGAAGGAACCAGTTATAGCCACAGCGCCCCCCCTGTGTGGAGTGCAGGTAGCGCAGTGCTGACGAGAGGACAATTGACAAATCAAAACTGGAGAAGAAATATGAGGGGAAATGTTGTTTAAATAATAATGGGAATAATAATAAACACTTTGGCACCCTCAGCCTCCCTGTCACTCATTAAGGCCCGCCACAAGCGTGTGTCAATCTTTGGAGTTCTTTAAATAATATCTTCCTGTGTATACCTGATATCTGTGTCCCAGACAGACAGTACCAATTTGTGTTAAGATCTGTGTTACATTACCAAGGCATCACAAAACATTTCCCCAGAGAGCATGATCAGAGTTGAAGTCTAGAATTTCAGATTATGGATTCATGTTTAACATGCCATGGGACTCCAACTCCCATCAGCCCCCTTTGCAAAATGTCTTGTGATCCCCTGTGAGTCCTTCCGTAGACACAAATAACTCTTTGGTTTGCGCCCTTCTGGACCCCTGGGAGTGGGGGGCATCTATGATAGGGTTCCCTCCCATAGCTCTGCTGCTGTCTGTTAGCCCATAGCTCTGGCTGCTGTCTGTTAGCCCATAGCGCTGCTGCTGTCTTTAGCCCATAGCGCTGCTGCTGCCTGTTAGCCCCATAGCGCTGCTGCTGTCTGTTAGCCCATAGTGCTGCTGCTGTCTGTAGCCCATAGCGCTGCTGCTGCTGTCTGTTAGCCCATAGCACTGCTGCTGTCTGTTAGCCCATAGTACTGCTGCTGTCTGTTAAGCCCATAGCGCTGCTGCTGCTGTCTGTTAGCCCATAGTGCTGCTGCTGTCTGTTAGCCCATAGTGCTGCTGCTGTCCTGTTAGCCCATAGCGCTGCTGCTGTCTGTTAGCCCATAGTGCCTGCTGCTGTCTGTTAGCCCATAGTGCTGCTGCTGTCTGTTAGCCCATAGCGCTGCTGCTGTCTGTTAGCCCATAGTGCTGCTGCTGTCTGTTAGCCCATAGCGCTGCTGCTGGTCTGTTAGCCCATAGTGCTGCTGCTGTCTGTTAGCCCATAGTGCTGCTGCTGTCTGTTAGCCCATAGCGCTGCTGCTGTCTGTTAGCCCATAGTGCTGCTGCTGCTGTCTGTTAGCCCATAGCGCTGCTGCTGTCTGTTAGCCCATAGCTCTGCTGCTGCTGTCTGTTAGCCCATAGCGCTGCTGCTGCTGTCTGTTAGGCCCATAGCGCTGCTGCTGTCTGTTAGCCCAAAGTGCTGCTGCTGTCTGTTAGCCCATAGCGCTGCTGCTGTCTGTTAGCCCATAGCACTGCTGCTGCTGTCTGTTAGCCCATAGCGCTGCTGCTGTCTGTTAGCCCATAGCACTGCTGCTGCTGTCTGTTAGCCCATAGCGCTGCTGCTGCTGTCTGTTAGCCCATAGTGCTGCTGCTGTCTGTTAGCCCATAGCGCTGCTGCTGTCTGTTAGCCCATAGCACTGCTGCTGCTGTCTGTTAGCCCATTAGCGCTGCTGCTGTCTGTTAGCCCATAGCACTGCTGCTGCTGTCTGTTAGCCCATAGCGCTGCTGCTGTCTGTTAGCCCATAGCGCTGCTCGCTGTCTGTTAGCCCATAGCGCTGCTGCTGTCTGTTAGCCCATAGTGCTGGCTGCTGTCTGTTAGCCCATAGCGCTGCTGCTGTCTGTTAGCCCATAGCGCTGCTGCTGTCTGTTAGCCCATAGCGCTGCTGCTGTCTGTTAGCCCATTAGCTCTGCTGCTGTCTGTTAGCCCATAGCACTGCTGCTGCTGTCTGTTAGCCCATAGTGCTGCTGCTGTCTGTTAGCCCATAGCGCTGATGCTGCTGTCTGTTTGTCTCTGAACTCTGTCAGCCTGTTGTGCTTCACCCCCCCATTCCCTCCATAGCAGATCACAGGGTCTGATGGCAAACTGTACCTCAGGTGCATTAACCTGCAGTATTGTACTGTTTATTTTCTTGTAATCAAGTGACACCTAGTGGAAGAAATGGGGCCAGAGCACTGTTACCGCCATTCCTGTTATCGCTGTTTTCCCTTGGTGTTCAAGCTATCACAGGGTGACTTTAGTGATAATTAGGAAGTGCAGGTGGGAAGCTTAATCTTGGGGTGCACACGTGTACAGTTGGCGGTTGAGGAATGCAGTTCATGAGTTGGCATGTAGGGGGGAGATGTGCTATTAGGCATTACTTAAAATGCACCAATTAGATTAAATACATACAATACAAAAAATCACTTATTGAGGTGGGGAATCACATACGGATGACCACATGGCAGAGCCAATTGTGTGTGTACGTGTGTGTGGTGTGTGTCTCTATGTGCGTGCGTGTCTATGTTTGTGTCTGTCTCTTGTCTGTGTATGTGTGTGTGTGTGTGTCTGTGTCTGTGTCTGCGTGCGTGTCTGTGTGTGTGTGTGTGTGTGTGGGTTCTGATAACGGTCATGATTTGTAACTGTATATTTATACAAGTGGCTGAACGGGGTGGCTAACTTGAAGCGCCAATGTGAAGCGTTAGTGCCTGTGATGATGCTCGTATAACATGGGCCAATACTGCAAGCTAAAGGCCACAAGAGGGCCTCTGATGTGGCAGCAGGGGGGTAGTCTAATGTAATTCGGCTAATTCTTAAGAGAACTGTTTGTGTCATTGTGCACAGACGGTTCGCTGGCTTTTCAACGCTTCATCCCGGTCCCCATGTTATGAATAGCCTGCGTGGAAGTGCTAGAAACCAGCCGTACAGAATCAGTGTGATCCTGGACCGGCTTCAGACTGCAAGATGGTCCCAGTGTGGGGCCTTTTGGCATTTTAGACTGAAAGCACCTGAAATCACACATTTTTACTGTGCAAATCAAATTTACTGGCCCCATGCAAAACTCACCAGAGCTAAAGTATTGTACTGGTTAATATCAAGCTGAGATAGCAGTGGCTAGCTTAGCTAGCTGTTGCTAATAAAAACTGAAGCATGGGGCGCTTGCTTGAAATAGGGGAGCAGGGAGCTGGTTGGACCTTAGCGATGCGGCTAATACACTTTTTAATTGCCGCTTCCCTGTTAGCAGAAAGTCAATAATGGTGCCCTGGCTAAGCTAGCTTTTATGTTTTATGAGTTGATGTCAGGAGTGTATCAGTTTTTCTGTGGTTTGAAAATGAATTAATCACGTGGAAGCGAGTGGAGAGCGTGTGACATAGTGCTGAGTTCTGCGCAGTTATGCAGTTATGGCAGTTATGGCAGTCATGGCAGTCATGGCAGTTATGGCAGTCATGGACCTTGTTGTAAGGAAGTCTCCGGAAGTCCTCCGCTCTGTTCTCATTGGCTCTTGCTGTTGAAATCGCTCCTGCTGGCAAAGGCTTCAAAAATATCCACCTCACAAATTCAGGAAACGACTGAGGAAGTCACAGCATTAGGAAGTGACCTGATGTTGCTTCCTTTTTAGTTTGAATAGCAGACCCCCCCCCCCCCCCCCCCCCCCCCACACACACACACACACACACACACACATCTTATATGCCATTCAACCACATACTCACCTACAAACACACACACACACACACACACACACACACACAACTATATGCCATTCAACCACACACTCACCTACAAACACACACACACACACACACACACACACACACACACACACACACATCTATATGCCATTCAACCACATACTCACCTACAAACACACACACACACACACACACACACATCTATATGCCATTCAACCACATACTCACCTACAAACACCACACACACACACACACACACATCTATATGCCATTCAACCACACACTCACCTACAAACACACACACACACACACACACACACACACACACACACACACATCTATATGCCATTAAACCACACACTCACCTACAAACACACACACACACACACACACATCTACATGCCATTTAACCACACACTCACCTACAAACACACACACACACACACACACACACGCATCTACATGCCATTCAACCACACACTCACCTACAAACACACACACACACACACACACACACACACACACATCTACATGCCATTCAACCACACACTCCACCTACAAACACACACACACACACACACACACACACACCAACATCTATATGCCATTCAACCCACACACTCACCTACAAACACACACACACACACACACACACACCACACACAGAGACACACTGGTACAGATGTGCACAAACACTCGTACATGTACACTTACCTACAATAATGCGCACAAACATGCGCATGTTTGCTTCCTCTCCTTATATCTCGAGATATGTATAGCGCTATAAAATGGCAACATTGGTGTGTGACTGGAAAGTGGGCGTTGACAATCTTTCACTCGGAGTAAAGCAGAAGTATTCATGGAGAGGCGAGCGAGCGATGCGAGCGAGAGACCGAGGACAGAGAGCAAGGGAGAGAAGGAAGGAGAGAGTAAGTCAGAGAGAGGGAGGGAGAGGGAGAGAGGGAGGGGGGAGTTGTCATCGTTCTGAACTTCACAACGTTCAAAGCAGAAACAGGAAGTGAGAAAAAATAAGTTGGTCCTTTAAGAGAATTGTGGGCTTGGATCTGTGGACCGCTACTTCTCTCTTTTTTTTTTTTTTTTTTTCACCCCCACATCGACTCCTAATTTGGGATTTGTTTTAAAAACCCTGAGAGCCTTTCTGAAACGTTGCCCTCCCACCGGGAAAGGGATTTTCTTTACACTGACATTAATTCACAAAATGTCTGACTCCACTGTTAATGCTCACTTGGAAGGAATCATCTCAGATTTTGAAGGTCAGTCCATTATTTCTTCTTTAATCATTTTTTTGGGGGGTCTGGCTGATATTGCTGTTCCTCTCTGACTGCGGTGTGTTTTTTTCCTCTGCGTTAAGGAGACAGCAGCTGAACGCCTGTTGAGGAGGGTGGGAGGAGAAGGCAGTTATTTATATTTTTTGTCAGGGATACTGCAGTATAGCGTGTGTGTAAGTTTAGCGGTAGAATAAGTTTCTGCTCCCGTTGTTTTTGCTGCGTGCGTCAGGGCTGGCTATGTGGGCAGGAGGTCCGAGCCGTTGAGCGGTCACCGTGCCGCATGCGCTCCACTTCCCCGCATGGTCCTTTGTGAGCGACGGTCGTAAATGACAGGCGATCTCTTAACGTGGCTGAAATACGAGGGGCTCTTTTAAAGGTGTGGGGGGGGGGGGGGACTGCCTCCTGTCACACCTCTCTCCTTTTCAGTCTCTGTCCCTCTGTCCCTCTGTCCCTCTTTTTCTCTGTCCCTCTGTCCCTCTTTCCCTCTGTCCCTCTGTCCCTCTTTCCCTCTTTCCCTCTGTCCCTCTGTCCCTTCTTCATCTCCCTGGTGATGGCACAGGAACCCCCCCCCAAACCTTACGGACACTCACTCCCATATCTGTCTCTCTCTTTCTCACACACACACATATACTTCTGTCTCTCTTTCTGACATACACACACACACATACACACATTTATACTTCTCTCTCTCTCTCTCTCTCTCTCTCTCTCTCTCTCTCTCACACTGTGAGGTAACAGTTCCTCCTTCTTGGAGAATAAGGCTCTTCTTTTTTCTCCCTTCTTTAAAAGAGGAGATATTCCCACTCAGCATCTGTCAGCCATTGTGTCTGTGATCATCACTTCAGATTGGTGCCACCATGGATTCTCTTTTCTGGGCCCTTTCTTCAGTAAGAGCTAAACTAGCGCACGCTAACATGCTGGCGTTAGCCGGTATGTATTGGGGCATCCAGCAGGTCTCTGTGCATTCTGGGACATTTTGTGGTGTTTCCTAGGAGGACGGCAGTTCACAATCTGGCCCGTGTGTGAACCCGGGACATGACAGTGAGAGCTGTGTTGGTTAGGGGTGTGTGGTGAGAGCTGGGTTGGTTAGGGGTGTGTGGTGAGAGCTGGGTTGGTTAGGGGTGTGTGGTGAGAGCTGGGTTGGTTAGGGGTGTGTGGTGAGAGCTGGGTTGGTTAGGGGTGTGTGGTGAGAGCTGGGTTGGTTAGGGGTGTGTGGTGAGAGCTGTGTTGGTTAGGGGTGTGTGGTGAGAGCTGGGTTGGTTAGGGGTGTGTGGTGAGAGCTGGGTTGGGTAGGGGTGTGTGGTGAGAGCTGGGTTGGTTAGGGGTGTGTGGTGAGAGCTGGGTTGGTTAGGGGTGTGTGGTGAGAGCTGGGTTGGTTAGGGGCGTGTGGTGAGAGCTGGGTTGGTTAGGGGTGTGTGGTGAGAGCTGCGTTGGTTAGGGGGTGTGGTGAGAGCTGGGTTGGTTAGGGGGTGTGGTGAGAGCTGGGTTGGTTAGGGGGTGTGTGGTGAGAGCTGGGTTGGTTAGGGGCGTGTGGTGAGAGCTGGGTTGGTTAGGGGTGTGTGGTGAGAGCTGGGTTGGTTAGGGGTGTGTGGTGAGAGCTGGGTTGGTTAGGGGTGTGTGGTGAGAGCTGGGTTGGTTAGGGGTGTGTGGTGAGAGCTGCGTTGGTTAGGGGCGTGTGGTGAGAGCTGGGTTGGGTAGGGGTGTGTGGTGAGAGCTGGGTTGGTTAGGGGTGTGTGGTGAGAGCTGCGTTGGTTAGGGGCGTGTGGTGAGAGCTGTGTTGGTTAGGGGTGTGTGGTGAGAGCTGGGTTGGTTAGGGGTGTGTGGTGAGAGCTGCGTTGGTTAGGGGTGTGTGGTGAGAGCTGGGTTGGTTAGGGGTGTGTGGTGAGAGCTGGGTTGGTTAGGGGTGTGTGGTGAGAGCTGGGTTGGTTAGGGGCGTGTGGTGAGAGCTGGGTTGGTTAGGGGCGTGTGGTGAGAGCTGGGTTGGTTAGGGGTGTGTGGTGAGAGCTGCGTTGGTTAGGGGCGTGTGGTGAGAGCTGGGTTGGTTAGGGGGTGTGTGGTGAGAGCTGGGTTGGTTAGGGGTGTGTGGTGAGAGCTGGGTTGGTTAGGGGGTGTGTGGTGAGAGCTGTGTTGGTTAGGGGTGTGTGGTGAGAGCTGGGTTGGTTAGGGGTGTGTGGTGAGAGCTGGGTTGGTTAGGGGTGTGTGGTGAGAGCTGTGTTGGTTAGGGGTGTGTGGTGAGAGCTGGGTTGGTTAGGGGTGTGTGGTGAGAGCTGGGTTGGTTAGGGGTGTGTGGTGAGAGCTGGGTTGGTTAGGGGTGTGTGGTGAGAGCTGGGTTGGTTAGGGGTGTGTGGTGAGAGCTGGGTTGGTTAGGGGTGTGTGGTGAGAGCTGTGTTGGTTAGGGGTGTGTGGTGAGAGCTGTGTTGGTTAGGGGTGTGTGGTGAGAGCTGTGTTGGTTAGGGGTGTGTGGTGAGAGCTGGGTTGGTTAGGGGGTGTGTGGTGAGAGCTGTGTTGGTTAGGGGTGTGTGGTGAGAGCTGTGTTGGTTAGGGGTGTGTGGTGAGAGCTGGGTTGGTTAGGGGGTGTGTGGTGAGAGCTGTGTTGGTTAGGGGTGTGTGGTGAGAGCTGGGTTGGTTAGGGGCGTGTGGTGAGAGCTGGGTTGGTTAGGGGGCGTGTGGTGAGAGCTGGGTTGGTTAGGGGCGTGTGGTGAGAGCTGGGTTGGTTAGGGGCGTGTGGTGAGAGCTGGGTTGGTTAGGGGGCGTGTGGTGAGAGCTGGGTTGGTTAGGGGTGTGTGGTGAGAGCTGGGTTGGTTAGGGGGCGTGTGGTGAGAGCTGGGTTGGTTAGGGGTGTGTGGTGAGAGCTGGGTTGGTTAGGGGGCGTGTGGTGAGAGCTGTGTTGGTTAGGGGGGTGTGGTGAGAGCTGGGTTGGTTAGGGGCGTGTGGTGAGAGCTGGGTTGGTTAGGGGTGTGTGGTGAGAGCTGGGTTGGTTAGGGGGGTGTGGTGAGAGCTGGGTTGGTTAGGGGCGTGTGGTGAGAGCTGGGTTGGTTAGGGGGGTGTGGTGAGAGCTGGGTTGGTTAGGGGTGTGTGGTGAGAGCTGGGTTGGTTAGGGGTGTGTGGTGAGAGCTGGGTTGGTTAGGGGTGTGTGGTGAGAGCTGGGTTGGTTAGGGGTGTGTGGTGAGAGCTGGGTTGGTTAGGGGCGTGTGGTGAGAGCTGGGTTGGTTAGGGGCGTGTGGTGAGAGCTGGGTTGGTTAGGGGTGTGTGGTGAGAGCTGGGTTGGTTAGGGGTGTGTGGTGAGAGCTGGGTTGGTTAGGGGGTGTGGTGAGAGCTGGGTTGGTTAGGGGTGTGTGGTGAGAGCTGGGTTGGTTAGGGGTGTGTGGTGAGAGCTGTGTTGGTTAGGGGTGTGTGGTGAGAGCTGTGTTGGTTAGGGGTGTGTGGTGAGAGCTGGGTTGGTTAGGGGTGTGTGGTGAGAAGGTGAAGAGCACACAAAGGCAGATCTGTGTGAGGCATCGCTGCTTTTCCCAGCATTCCTGCGCGTCTTTCCCGCCTGTTTCCGGAGCAACGGTGGGAGCCCTCGGCCCACACGCCTCTCCTGCTGCAACACAGGGACTCACACAGTGACTCTCACAGGGATGCAGAGACTCTCACAGTGACTCTCACAGGGATGCAGAGACTCACACAGTGACTCTCACAGGGATGCAGAGACTCACACAGTGACTCTCACAGGGATGCAGAGACTCTCACAGGGACACAGTGACTCACACAGGGACTCACACAGGGACACAGTGACTCACACAGTGACTCTCACAGGGATGCAGAGACTCTCTCACAGGGACTCTCACACAATGACTCTAACACAGGGACTCTTTCGCAGTGACTCTCTCACAGGGACTCTCACAGGGATACAGTGACTCACTCACAGGGACTCTCACACAGTGACTCTCTCACAGTGACTCTCACATAGGGACTCTTTCACAGTGACTCTCACAAGGACACAGTGACTCTCTCACAGTGACTCTCACACAGGGATTCTCACACAGTGACTCTCACATGGATACAGTGACTCTCTTGCAGTGACTCTCACAGGGACTCTCACAGGGATACAGTGACTCTCTCACAGGGATACAGTGACTCTCACACAGGGCCTCTTTCACAGGGACTCTCACACAGGGACTCTCACACAGGGACTCTCTCACAGTGACTCTCACAGGGATCTTTCACAGGGACACAGTGACTCTCTTGCAGTGACTCTCACACAGTGATTATCTCACAGGGGCGAGGGTGTCTTGTTGGGCAGGGAAAGGAAATTCCACAGAAAGCGCAGATTCTGCGGGTGGCAAAAATGTCGCTGTAGACAGAACTCGACTCGCGTATGCAACGGACCTTTCTGTCTGGCCCTGGAAAGCTGGCCTACAGGCATGTTCTCTCTCTCTCTCTCTCTCTCTCTCTCTCTCTCTCTCTCTCTCTCTCTGTTTATTTTCTGTTATTAATGTTGAATATGACTCTTTAAAAAAAAAAAAACAGCATCTCTCTTGTTCTCCAACATGTGAGTGTGTGTGTGTATGTGTGTGTGTGTGTGTGAGTAGGTGTGTTTAAGTGTGTGTGTGTGTGTGTGTGTGTGTGTGTGTGTGAGTATGTGTGTTTATGTGTGTGTGTGTGTGTGTGTGTGTGCGTGCTTGCATGTATGTGAGTGTGTGTAAGTGGGTGTATGTATCTGCATGTGTGTGTGTGTGTGTGTGTGTGTGTGTGTGTGTGTGTGTGTGTGTGTGTGAGTGAGTGGATGTATGTGTTTTTATTTTGGTGTATATTGCTTTGCTACACATACCTGTACATTAAACATAGTGTTAGGTAAAGAATCAGGTTAGAGGGGTAAACGTGGCTAGATGTGGGAGAGTTTGTGTTTGTGTGTGTGTGTGTGTATCAGGTTAGAGGGGTAAACGTGGCTAGATGTGGGAGAGTTTGTGTGTGTATGTGTGTGTGTGTGTGTGTGTGTGTGTGTGTATCAGGTTAGAGGGGTAAATGTGGATAGATGTGGGAGAGTTTGTGTTTGTGTGTGTGTGTGTATCAGGTTAGGGGGGTAAACGTGGATAGATGTGGGAGAGTTTGGGTGTGTGTGTGTATCAGGGGCGGCAGTGTAGTATAATGGGTAAGGTACTGGCCTTGTAACCAAAAGGTTGCAGGTTCGATTCCCAGGTAGGACACTGCCGTTGTACCCTTGAGCAAGGTACTTAACCTGAATTGCTTCAGTATATATCCAGCTGTATAAATAATATGTAAAAAATGCAAAAAAAAGTTGTGTACTTCGCTCTGGATAAGAGCGTCTGCTAAATGCCTGTAATGTATAATGTATCAGGTTAGAGGGGTAAACGTGGATAGATGTGGGAGAGTTTGTGTGTGTGTGTATCAGGTTAGAGGGGTAAACGTGGATAGTGTGGGAGAGTTTGTGTGTGTTTGTGTGTGTGTGTGTGTGTATCAGGTTAGAGGGGTAAACGTGGATAGATGTGGGAGAGTTTGTGTGTGTGTGTATCAGGTTAGAGGGGTAAACGTGGATAGATGTGGGAGAGTGTGTGTGTGTATCAGGTTAGAGGGGTAAACATGGATAGATGTGGGAGAGTTTCTGTGTGTGTATCAGGTTAGAGGGGTAAACGTGGATAGATGTGGGAGAGTTTGTGTGTGTGTATCAGGTTAGAGGGGTAAATGTGGATAGATGTGGGAGAGTTTGTGTGTGTGTGTGTGTGTGTGTGTGTATCAGGTTAGAGGGGTAAACGTGGATAGATGTGGGAGAGTTTGTGTGTGTGTATCAGGTTAGAGGGGTAAATGTGGATAGATGTGGGAGAGTTTGTGTGTGTGTGTGTATCAGGTTAGAGGGGTAAACGTGGATAGATGTGGGACTGGCTTTGAGCAGCTGCTGGGAGTTTTTTCTTATTTCTTTTTATATGAACCTAAAAAAACTCTGGGGGGAAAAATGTGACAACCCACACGTCTCCATTTTTAAGCAGGCCATGTTTTTGACACCACAAGATGGCATGGCATTCTGCTTTTGGAAAGCCGTTCAGTTCCTATCACCCGGCGGGAGAGAACTGGACCAAAAACCCAGTTGCCCCTGCACTTTCCATCCAGCCAATCTCTCGTAAACAAAACCTCTGGCTGAAAAAAGCACCTGGTGTGGATTATGGTGTTTTTCTCCTAACGCACACAGCAGTTGGTGTGTGTGCTCTGTGTGTGGTACACTGTGTCTGTAAAGCATACTGATAGCCCAGGGGATATCGGTACAATGAACAAGTTTGTTTTTTTCATGGATGCAGTTGCTTGTTATTCTTGATTGTGAGAATAAACAAATGATGAGACCTGATTAGGCTGCATAGTAACTCACTGAGTCCTGCATTAGGCTGCATAGTAACTCACTGAGTCCTGCATTAGGGCTGCATAGTAACTCACTGAGTCCTGCATTAGGGCTGCATAGTAACTCACTGAGTCCTGCATTAGGCTGCATAGTAACTCACTGAGTCCTGCATTAGGCTGCATAGTAACTCACTGAGTCCTGCATTAGGGCTGCATAGTAACTCACTGAGTCCTGCATTAGGGCTGCATAGTAACTCACTGAGTCCTGCATTAGGCTGCATTGTAACTCACTGAGTCCTGCATTAGGCTGCATAGTAACTCACTGAGTCCTGCATTAGGGCTGCATAGTAACTCACTGAGTCCTGCATTAGGCTGCATAGTAACTCACTGAGTCCTGCATTAGGCTGCATAGTAACTCACTGAGTCCTGCATTAGGGCTGCATAGTAACTCACTGAGACCTGCATTAGGGCTGCATAGTAACTCACTGAGTCCTGCATTAGGGCTGCATAGTAACTCACTGAGTCCTGCATTAGGGCTGCATAGTAACTCACTGAGTCCTGCATTAGGCTGCATAGTAACTCACTGAGTCCTGCATTAGGGCTGCATAGTAACTCACTGAGACCTGCATTAGGGCTGCATAGTAACTCACTGAGTCCTGCATTAGGGCTGCATAGTAACTCACTGAGTCCTGCATTAGGGCTGCATAGTAACGCACTGAGTCCTGCATTAGGCTGCATAGTAACTCACTGAGTCCTGCAATAGGGCTGCATAGTAACTCACTGAGTCCTGCATTAGGGCTGCATAGTAACTCACTGAGTCCTGCATTAGGGCTGCATAGTAACTCACTGAGTCCTGCATTAGGCTGCATAGTAACTCACTGAGTCCTGCATTAGGCTGCATAGTAACTCACTGAGTCCTGCATTAGGGCTGCATAGTAACTCACTGAGTCCTGCATTAGGGCTGCATAGTAACTCACTGAGTCCTGCATTAGGGCTGCATAGTAACTCACTGAGTCCTGCATTAGGGCTGCATAGTAACTCACTGAGTCCTGCATTAGGGCTGCATAGTAACTCACTGAGTCCTGCATTAGGGCTGCGTAGTAACTCACTGAGTCCTGCATTAGGGCTGCATAGTAACTCACTGGCTGTATATCAGTGCTGTCTGACAGCATGGCCAGCATCAGTCAGGAAGCATTGTAATTAGCCAAACAGCAGCTCAAAGATGGGAGGCTGGCGTTAGCCTGTGCTAGTCTGATAAAACAGTGTCACGGCTCGACAGGGAAGAATCCATTTGCAGAAACGGGTGCCCGCCACGTCCATTGAATGCAGGAAGATACTTGCCAATGAATCTGCTTCATCTCAAGAATTTTCTGAAATGTTTATTGAACCGTAAAATGTTGACGCAGTTCTGATGCATCATCAGAGCGTTGGGTGGTGATAAATCTCCAGACAGGTGCAGTCAAGTGATGACAGAGATAGTCGGGAACAAACCTGAAACAAACACCATGAGTTTATCGCATCATCAACAGACACATTATTTGTTAGTTCCAGTTTAACCCTTTAAGGTGCGAGAACACAAATATGTGATTAGAATGTTCTTAGCTGAACATTCTAATGCTGATGTCACAATCACCACTGGTAATTGAAAGCAATGAAGTTCTAGAACACTGACTAAGAATTGTGAAAAAAACATTCTAAAAAAACCTACTCTTCAAAGGGTTTTAAAATTTTAACCTGGTCCCATCCAGCCCCAGTCAGGAGGTCATGCTAAGTACGCTGGGTTTTGGTTCATTTTTTAAAGTTAGATTACATCTTTATAATAAATACTTACATGCATCAATTGTGCCACACAAAATTCCTCACATGCGCAGTGCACACACAGTTGCTTGATATATTTTACAAACATTTTATTTCCCTGTTTGCTCGTCTGTCGGTGGCTGGGCTGTTATAAGGAGAGGGT
>CM056381.1:79620449-79655449 GCA_029718625.1 Synaphobranchus kaupii | reverse complement strand
GCAGTCTGTTTGTATAGGATATGTGTATGTTCCCGTTTGCTGGTTTGTTGCCTATTCATACACAGTGGGAAATATGTAGAGCCTGGCTTTGCCTGGAACATCACGCCGGTGTGTGAACAGGACAGGAATACTGTGTGTTCCTGAGACGGGCTCTGGCACGCGGCAGTGTGTTTCAGCTCAGACGCAAGCCTTACTGCGGGGTCTACAGACGCAAGCCTTACTGCGGGGTCTACAGACGCAAGCCTTACTGCGGGGTCTACACACGCAAGCCTTACTGCGGGGTCTACACACGCAAGCCTTACTGCGGGGTCTACACACGCAAGCCTTACTGCGGGGTCTACACACGCAAGCCTTACTGCGGGGTCTACAGACGCAAGCCTTACTGCGGGGTCTACACATGCAAGCCTTACTGCGGGGTCTACACACGCAAGCCTTACTGCGGGGTCTACACAGTGCCAGGGACTCCTCCTCCTCAGTCATAAAGAGGTGTGAGGTTTGTTGCTCTTTATAAAAAAAGATGAATCTGCTCATCTCCCACACAGAATGGTTTGAGGTTTGAGGTTGGATGTGGTTGTTGATTTATTCTTTCTGAAGTTAACATTGCACAGCATATTATGATTATAATGGTTTTTGAGAAGTAAACTACTGATACAGTTTTCAAGAGGACAACTATGAGCCCTTCAAGAGACCAGACAACCTGTCTTGACAGCTATTTCGGTGGGCTAGTAGGGGGCACTGTTCCAGTGTGCCTGCATAGTGATGGGGATACTGTGCTGTTGGAGTCTGGCTGTTTGTGTGTTTTTTCGGGAGATGCTGCCGCTTTGGGGGGAAGAAAAAGGGAGTAAAAGATTGTTTCGGGTCAGCAGTGCGGTGAACGCCGTCAGGGCTGGAGGGAGTGGAAGTGGGCGTGGCTCCGAGCGATGCAAGGAGCACATGCTCAACAGGCCTTCTGTTGACAAGCGGATCAAAAATAATCTTTCTCTCTTTTCTTCGTTGGAAACTCAATCGTCTGTCATAACGGCGTGGACCACGGGCTGCCTGGTCACTCGGGCGGGGCAAACAAAGCGTGCCGTTGTCTTTGCCCTGAACCTAGGGTGGGGGGTTGGGGGGCGATTTGCAGAGCTGCTGAAAGGTCAGGGGTAGGGGGGCGGGGGGTATGAACAGCTGTCCCAGAAACGAAAGCCCAAAGCCCTGTCCTGTAAGCTGTGGGTGCGGAATGCGCAGCACCGGCCCCGCAGGAGCACAAACGCACAGTCTGGGCCCCCCAGGAGCACAAATGCACAGTCTGGGCCCCCCAGGAGCACAAAGGCACAGTCTGGGCCCCCCAGGAGCACAAAGGCACAGCCTCTCCGGGTCCACAGGATACTAACCGCCGGGGTTACTAACCTGTTTCAGTCACATTACATTACATTACATTTATTTAGCAGACGCTTTTATCCAAAGCGACGTACAGTAAGTGCATACAGAGACATCATCAAGATCACTACAGAACAGACAAAGCACATCCTTCGCATAATGTAGCAGCTATCCCTAGTAATGAACGTCGACTGTAGTTCACGGTAAGCTGTGGGCAAATCAGCAACACCACACTTCCATTCCAAATACTAGTATAAACTATAATAAACAGACAGGAAAACACAGGAACTAGTAAACAGGGAACTGATATTCCTAGGTGAGGATATCAGTCAAGGTGGAGTCTGAAGAGGTGTGTCTTCAGGCCTCGACGGAATGCAGGCAGGGTTGGACTGAGTAAATACCCAGGTCCAGTTACTAACCTGAGTGAATACCCTGTTCTGCTCACTAACTAAAACCCGTCCCAGTCAGTAATTTGGGTTGTCATACTGACCCCATCAGGGCATTTACGTTCCTAGACACTGACCTGAGTAAATATCCTGTCAGTTACTGACCTGAGTAAATATCCTGTCAGTTACTGACCTGAGTATATATCCTGTCAGTTACTGAACTCGGTAAATATCCTGTCCCTCTGTACCAGTCAATAACTTGGATTGTTTTATACATTTATTGATACTATAGTTAAGTTTTGTGTGTTTTAATTATGCTTATGTCATTCATATGTGCTTTTTACTATTTGCCTATTGTGAAGTACTTTGAGCTGCTCTGTGTATGAAAGGTGCTATAAAATAAAACTTATTATTATTATTATTACCCTGTGGTAGTCTCAGGTTAACACCCCGCCCCATTAATTCAGGGCTGCTTTTTAAAGGCAAGCTGTGTGCCACACCAGAGCCCTGATATCCCTGACCAACTGCAAAGGTAGCACAGCACAGTCACATGGGGCACAGCGGCCAATCACGTGGCCCCTCTGCCACACTGCTATGAAAACTGAGTGTGTCCATGGCAACGGAATGCCAGGCCTCCAGTTGTAGCTCTGGCATGCCCGACTGGCACACGGCAGGAAGTGAAATTCCCTGGGAGCGAAGTGTCCGATGTCACGTTAAGAGCGTGTTCTGAGGAGCTCAGAGCAGGAAACTGGACTGTGTCGCACGTGTGCTTTTATTAAAACTATTTATTACACTGGATTAAACTGGATCACTTCCACTGGCTGGGTTCCACAGTGCAGGGTCCAAGGAAAGGACATAGTGGGGGGGTGGGGGCACCCCACCCTAATAGATAACTCTAATACAAAACACCACCTTTTAACATATGCTAAAAATATAGAGAATATTAGAGAATATGCAGTAAATATATATTTAAATATATCTGCCAAACTCCACAGATTTGGTGGAGCGTTTCTCTGCGAATCCCAATGTCGAAATAAAGCAGAATTAGTTTGGCATCCTGTGGATATGATGTAAACTGGTTGTTGCTCCAAGTTGTTGCTCTCCCAGCGAGACAGACGTGCAGTTTGTGCAGCAGGAAGGGTCTTCTCCTCATAGCTCAGCGGCGGTAATGTAAGTGTTGCACTGTTTGTAATGTATACCGCTGCCGAGTCCTAACCTTTCTCCTGCTATTAGAGTAGAGCTTTTACCGCACGCACATTTGAAGGGATTCTTACAGATATATACTGTGGGTACAGGTTTTTGCCTTGTGTCTGAATTGCAGTCTTCAGCACAGGGCTACATGATTCTCGTATGAGTACTGCAGCAGCTGATTGGGGTTGATGTAGGAGCTCATTGGGGTTAGTTCTCTGTTTCCCTGCAGTGTTTAAGTATATACTTACTGTATGTGTATGTTTCAGAACTGTTGTCTCTGTGTGGGCATTTTGCACTGCAAAAAATGCCTGTCTTAACAAGTGTTGTAGTCTTGTAATGAGACTTAAAATCCTTTTTTTTTTGTGTGGAAAATATTAGCTTGTTTTTAGTAACTTTTTGGAATTATCCAACCCCACTGAATCCTGAAATGAGTAAAACGATCTCACCTCATTGGCAATCTTTTTGTCTTATTCAACAAAAAAGTAACAGAAATAATATTCTAATGTCTAAATATAAGATTAAAATGCTTGTTAAGATTTGATTTTTGCAGTGTAGTACTGTGTTGTTGGGGCCCTGAAGTTAATTTGAGCTTCTATTACGAGTACGTGTGTGATTGTAAATCATCTTTTGGCTTGCATTTGGCCGCAAAAGTTGACGTAGAAAATCCATTTATAGTTACCTCACCATTAAAGGCTGTTATAGTACAGTTTCCAGTGCTTTAAGGAGTCTTACGGACCTGGCTGGTCAAATTAGTTTATACAGTGAAATTTTGCTTTGGCACTAGCTCCTAAGCTTTCATAGTCCACAACTTTCTATGACCCCACCCCTTATTAAAACCCTTAACATTTCTTTAAATATGGAATGCAAATGTTTTTGACATGTCAAAATAAATGCTTGTACACTGTAACCAATGCACTGCATATAACAGATACTGTGTTTAATTCGACTGCTAGGACACTAATGGTGTGTTGTGTACATAAAGTCCTCTTGAACGTGTCCAAAACCCACCTTAGTCCCTCCCAATACCCACCAGTGGCTCCCCACCCCCAGTAGGTGTATATACAACAACCATTCCACCACTGCCTGTTTCAGAGTGACTGTAATGAAATGAGTCCTTTCCGTGTGAGTTTGAATCACACAGCGACACAAAGGGATGCAAAGGGCCACATGAAACCATTCTATTAAATCTCATGTCCCATAATTGGAACGGCAGTCCTTGTTTTTTTTGGGAATACTGTGGAATAAGTGTTTTTCACTAAATTAGGTTTCCAGTTTGAAGTTGATTTATTTACCAGATTTGCTTTCCCCAGATTTCTTGTTTTGATGCATTCTTTTCAAAACCACAAAATCCCTCTGCACAGTCCCTTACAAATGACTGTTACAAAGAGTATATATATTAACAGTCCTCATAGTTTCTTTTTATATTTTGTGAATAATAACGATAATAATAATACTTTTTAAAATTTTATAATAACTTTATAATTTATACAGCTCATTTCAGTAACAGAATCTTTGCAGAAGTAAAAGAGTAATTACATTTTTCTGTCTGTCTCTTAGCAGGATATCTCTAAAATCTATGAAAGGATTTGCATGAAACTTCGTGGAAAGTTTCTTCATGGGGCAAGGAAGATTTTTGATGTCTTTTTATTGGTGACATTTTGACACCGATTGGCCAAAGGGGGTGTGGCTTCTCACAAAAAAAAGGCGTATAACTTCAGAATGGATTCTGTGGCTTTGTGTGCCTGTCAGCGGACATAAGAGGCAAACCCTACATTATTGGCCCAATCAAACAGAGCTCTTTTCTGACCACTGAACAAGAAGAGTGCTGATTGGCCACGTGGTGTTGCAATAACCAACTAAAATACTTAACAGTGGCTAAAATTCCAACAGGTATATCTCATGCAGCAGTGTAGTATAATGGTTAAGGAACTGGGCTTGTTACCGAAAGGTTGCAGGTTCGAGTCCCAGGTAGGACACTGCTGTTGTACCCTTGAGCAAGGTACTTAACCTGAATTGCTTCAGTATATATCCAGCTGTATAAATGGATAAATGTAATAAGAAGTTGTGTAAGTCGCTCTGGATAAGAGCGTCTGCTAAATGCCTGTAATGTAATGTAATGTCATGCCCGATTTGAGTTGCAGTCCTGAAAATGCTTGCATCTTGTCATGAAATTATGAACTTTTGGTGAATATCTGACATGTGGAACTGGCAAATCTTGACAATAATAGTGTTGGCAGAGCTCTACTCTACTATCTTCTATTTAAATATGTAATTAAATTTCCAGGAAAAACAGTGTTGTTTTGAAACTGAAATGTCTTGAGCAGATCAGACATTGGCAGGCAGGTAGGCAGGTGTTCGCAGTCTCAGTGAATGTGTGGTCTCTCGTCCCACAGCTCTGAAGAGGTCGTTTGAGGTGGAGGAAGTTGACGCGAGCGCCCACCCATCCCTGCAAACCCGCCGGACGACCAGCCTGCGGACCACGTTCTCCGGCTCGGGCCACCGCTTCCAGGACCTGGGAGCCCGCAATTCTGACCCGGCCTACAGGGCGGCGGCGTTGGGAGAGCCGGGCGGGCTGCGGCGCACGGAGTTGGCGGGAAGCCGGTTTTCGGAGCCCGTTTCCCGGAGGTCGGAAATTTCGATCGACATTTCCTCCAAGCACGTGGACACGTCGGCTAGCGCCGGGATCTCCCGCTTCGGACTGAAGAGGCCGGATATTCTGAGCCACGGCAGGAACCTCGACTCTTCCCTCAGACGGGCGGAACCGGCCCTGGTCCGGCCCCAGGAGCCCCCGCCGCCGCCCCGGAGGGCTGACCCGCCCGCTGCCACGCCCGCCTCTCTCTCCAGGACCTCAGACCTGCCCCAAAGGAAGGCGAGGCCTCCCAGCCCGAGTCTCCTGAGCAACAACTGCACGGCCCCGCCCACTGCCACGCCCACTGCCACGCCCGCTGCCACGCCCGCTGTCACGCCCGCTGCCACGCCCAACCACACAGAGCAGAAGGCCCAGCCGCCACCGCCGGTCTCTGAGGTCATCGCTGCCGCAGACCGTGAGTCACCCGTTCCTTCATTTTCCGCTTCCTAATTCCCTACTATTCCGTCCAATTCCCTCTCAGTATTCCATGATTAGTCACATCAGCGTGAGTACCTGCAAATAGCACAAGCAGAAAAGGGTTCTGTCGTTTGGTTCATCACTGTCTAGTGTCTATGGCCTTTTTTTATAGGAATCGCTGTGTTGCCCAGAGAAACTGTTGTCATTTTTTATGTGACTGTAGCCTGTTGCATTTGGTATGAGGCTCAATCTCAGCAGGATATCCTGTGAAAATGCATCATAACTTGTTATAACCTCCCATAACTTGTTATTGGCTATATTGTGCATACCTTGTTTAAACCGAGTTAAATTGAAGTTGAGTGTGTAGCCAGACCATAGCACTATCTTTAGTACATGAAAAGCTCAGAAGAAAATGCTGTCCTCTTTGTGAGCCAGACTGTGCAAACGGTCCTCGCTTTGGGTGGCGGTAATGACAGTAACGGGCTAGACTGAGCTGTGGGTGGCGGTAATGAGAGTAACGGGCCAGACTGAGCTGTGGGTGGCGGTAATGACAGTAACAGGCCAGACTGAGCTGTGGGTGGCGGTAATGAGAGTAACAGGCCAGACTCAGCTGTGGGTGGCGGTAATGAGATTAACGGGCCAGACTCAGCTGTGGCTGGCGGTAATGAGAGTAACAGGCCAGACTGAGCTGTGGGTGGCGGTAATGAGAGTAACGGGCCAGACTGAGCTGTGGGTGGCGGTAATGAGAGTAACGGGCCAGACTCAGCTGTGGGTGGCGGTAATGACAGTAACGGGCCAGACTGAGCTGTGGGTGGTGGTAATGAGAGTAACAGGCCAGACTGAGCTGTGGGTGGCGGTAATGAGAGTAACGGGCCAGACTGAGCTGTGGGTGGCGGTAATGACAGTAACAGGCCAGACTGAGCTGTGGGTGGCGGTAATGACAGTAACGGGCCAGACTGAGCTGTGGGTGGCGGTAATGAGAGTAACGGGCCAGACTCAGCTGTGGGTGGCGGTAATGACAGTAACGGGCCAGACTGAGCTGTGGGTGGTGGTAATGAGAGTAACAGGCCAGACTGAGCTGTGGGTGGCGGTAATGAGAGTAACGGGCCAGACTGAGCTGTGGGTGGCGGTAATGACAGTAACAGGCCAGACTGAGCTGTGGGTGGCGGTAATGACAGTAACAGGCCAGACTGAGCTGTGGGTGGCGGTAATGAGAGTAACAGGCCAGACTCAGCTGTGGGTGGCGGTAATGAGATTAACGGGCCAGACTCAGCTGTGGGTGGCGGTAATGAGATTAACGGGCCAGACTCAGCTGTGGGTGGCGGTAATGAGAGTAACGGGCCAGACTGAGCTGTGGGTGGCGGTAATGAGAGTAACAGGCCAGACTGAGCTGTGGGTGGCGGTAATGAGAGTAACGGGCCAGACTGAGCTGTGGGTGGCGGTAATGAGAGTAACGGGCCAGACTCAGCTGTGGGTGGCGGTAATGACAGTAACGGGCCAGACTGAGCTGTGGGTGGTGGTAATGAGAGTAACAGGCCAGACTGAGCTGTGGGTGGCGGTAATGAGAGTAACGGGCCAGACTGAGCTGTGGGTGGCGGTAATGACAGTAACGGGCCAGACTGAGCTGTGGTTGGCGGTAATGACAGTAACAGGCCAGACTGAGCTGTGGGTGGCGGTAATGAGAGTAACAGGCCAGACTCAGCTGTGGGTGGCGGTAATGAGATTAACGGGCCAGACTCAGCTGTGGGTGGCGGTAATGACAGTAATGGGCCAGACTGAGCTGTGGGTGGCGGTAATGACAGTAACGGGCCAGACTGAGCTGTGGGTGGCGGTAATGAGAGTAACGGGCCAGACTGAGCTGTGGGTGGCGGTAATGAGAGTAACGGGCCAGACTGAGCTGTGGGTGGCGGTAATGACAGTAACAGGCCAGACTGAGCTGTGGGTGGCGGTAATGAGAGTAACGGGCCAGACTGAGCTGTGGGTGGCGGTAATGACAGTAACGGGCCAGACTCAGCTGTGGGTGGCGGTAATGACAGTAACGGGCCAGACTGAGCTGTGGGTGGCGGTAATGACAGTAACAGGCCAGACTGAGCTGTGGGTGGCGGTAATGACAGTAACAGGCCAGACTGAGCTGTGGGTGGCGGTAATGACAGTAACGGGCCAGACTGAGCTGTGGGTGGCGGTAATGAGAGTAACGGGCCAGACTGAGCTGTGGGTGGCAGTAATGACAGTAACAGCCGTGTAGCTCTCTCAGGAGAATGGGCTCAGTGTAGCCCTCATCTTGTGATTAGAGGTCGACCGATTAATCGGGCCGGTTAACGGCATTTTGAGATTTATTTTATTGTATTTATTTATTTATTTTTTTACATCTTTATTGACAATATACGTAAGTCACATACAAACAAAAAAAACATTAATACTTTTGGCAAGTATTTATTTTCGTTCTCTCAGAAACAAGGAGATGCTGTTGTTATCTGCTGATAAATGCTGTTCAGTGCACTAAAACGTTTTGTTTATAAAAGTCTTTTTTAAAGATTTCAGTTTTTTTGATTACTTGTGGACATTTTTTATATTAAAATAAGTAGAGTGCAGAGTGTGGATCTACAGAGAGCAAACAGAGACAATGCACATTTTTTATTTTCAAATATTTTTTGTGTTCAAGTGAATACAATACAATAAAATAGTGTTAAATAAATGCTCATTTAAGTTCAGCAATTTTGTGTCTCATTTGTTATTATATTTAAATCATATTTTATCAGATGCAAAAAAATAAAAAATATCGGCATTATCGGCCATCGGCCGCCCACATCATATCGGCATTACATAACGGCCATCGGCCGCCCTGCTCTCTAAATATCGGCATCAGCATCAGCCACTGAAAAACCCATATCAGTCGACCACTACTTGTGATTAAGACTCACTGTAACACAGAGTTTTTTTTAAACCCAAAATGGGTTGTGGGAGTGTATGAGGTGGGTCCCGTGATGAGGCTGTAAGTCCACTAGGCTGTGCTAGTATAGTGTATCTGATTTGACAGGTCCCTGGAAGGTACTAAATTTCTCATTTGGGTCTCGATGTTAAAACGTTTAAGAGCCAATGCTTTAAAGGATTGTCAGGTGAGGAAACCTTTGTGAGACTGGCCACCTCGTTTATGGTAGCTCCACAATGTGTGAACCCTGCTTTTTAAGTCAAACCTAAAACTGTGTGTTTCAGCAACGTTTGTCCTTCATTCTGACTTAAATAAATGTAAGGGATTTTGCTTATTTTTTTCTTCAGAAATACAGTTTGTCAAATAGATTTTATTAATTCAACTGGCCAAATTGTATTTCCAAAGCAACAGAAAACAGCCTTTAATGGTGAGGTAAATTTAAGGAGGAATGACAGCTGAATCCAGATTGAACTGCTGAACACGGGCTATATTTGTATCTGAGATTTGCTTCCTTAACAAATACGCACTGCGGAACAGTCCAGAGGCCTGGACTCGCTCAGTTACCACAGGACTGCTCTGTAGATTGGACTGATTGGACTGTTCCTGGTGAGGCGTTTAAATGTGGGTTTCCCTTCCTTCTAAGGAGCTCTGTACCAGAACCGATTTATCAGAGCTAAGGGGAGCACTAGGGGGCTACGCTGCTGGACAGACAGAAACACCAGTGGGGGTTATCGAGATCTCACAGGGGGGAGACAGAGGCAGGGCATGTTGCCGTGGAGATGCATCAGGAGCGTAAAGTCGAGCGCACCTGCTCACGTTCCTCCCTGTGAGTTTACAGGTGGAGGGCCAAGGCACATCAAAGGGGCGGACATTGTCCATGTTTCTGTTAAGCGTCAGGAGCATGCAATGCTGTCGAGAAGGGACGGTGCGTTGTAAAAGCATTAAATGAATGTTTGGAAAGCGTTTGGAAAGTGTTATGTAAGCGCGCTGATTCTTTTTTTTTAACGCATTAACACCACGAGAGCATCTTTGACCAAACACCTGTGCTGTATTTCCGTTCAAACGCCTGTAGAATTTCAGCCAAAGCTCAGTTCAGTTTCAACCTCTAATTATGTTAAAAGGTTATGTTCAGGTGAGCTAAAATGCCTTGATTACAGACAGGGAGAGGTTATTTTTTAAATAACAAACTAAACCAACATTTAATGTCATTTGCTGGCTTGTCAGGAAAGAAATTTGACTTTTGTGTCACAAGACAAGACATCAATGTAAAGAACAGCCAATGTTTTCCGGTTCAGTATTACTGCATGTCCCGCAATAACTGGATAATAATACTGACTGTATTCCTGCCGTCCAAACATACGTGCAATGGAATGTACACTGCCCGGCCAAAAAAAAAGTCGCCATTGCACCCGTCATGCATAGTGCCCACTGTACAAGCCTCTGGAGGCGGTGTTATGATCTGGGGTTGCTTCAGTTGGTCAGGTCTAGGCTCAGCAACATTATGCAGCAATAAAATGAAGTCAGCTAAGTACCTGAATGTACTGAATGACCAGGTTATCCCATCAATGGGCATATGCCAGGATGACAATGCCAAGATTCATCGGGCTCAAATTGTGAAAGAGTGGTTCAGGGAGCATGAGGTATCATTTTCACACATTAATTAGCCACCAGATTCCTGACCTTAACCCCATTGAAAGTCTTTGGGATGTGCTGGAGAACACTTTACGGAGTGGTTCGACTCTCCCGTCATCAATACAAGATCTCAGCCAAAAACCTATGCTACTCTGGATGGAAATAAATGTTGTGACATTGCATAAGGTTGTCGAAACAATGCCACAACAAATGCGCGCCGTAATCAAAGCTAAAGGCGGTCCAACGAAATATTAGTGTGCGACTTTTTTTTTGGCCGGGCAGTGTATTTCCCCTGAAAATGTGAGCTGTGTTGCAGGGTGAAAAAAACAAGACGAGATATATCTGTGCCTTTGGTTTTTAGCTTTCAAGTCTTTCCGCCAGTACAAATCCACAATAGCTGGATACAGTACTCCAGCCCCCGAAACACGGTCTCCCAGAGGACGTGAGCCGTGTTATTTCAGCAGAGAGGGTCGCTGACGCGTGGAGCCGGGGACACAGCTGGACAAACAGGGCGTAAAAACAGGGCGTAAACGCAGCGCGGCGAGCGAGTGCAATCTCCGGGTCACCAGCGAGGGCGAGAGCCCGTTCAGTGCGGAGAGCCAGGTGTCCAATGGCGTGGGCCGATCTCCTCTGGCTCCTGATTACATCATAGGTAGTTGATATGGCATCAGGCCCTGTGAAAGATCCTCCCCTCTCTGATGTGCTGATTGGCCGTCCTTCTATCCAATCAGGCTGAGAGGGCGGTGATCTGCACCATCTGTAACCTATACTGGGGCTGCGTTCAGATCCGAATTCTATGCTTTCTTCCTGTCTTTCACTTCCCTTGCTTTAAGGGGGGAATCCCCAAAATGCCAGGATGAAATATGGCAGCCACACCAAGTGTAATTCGGATCCAATTTAAGAAAGGGGAGGGAGTAATTATATTCCCTCGCTCCCTCGTTTATCCTCCCTTCCACCAAAGGTATAAAATGCAAGCTTCCAGCAAGAAGGGAATCCCACAATGCAATGCACCACACAGAAAAAGTGGGCATTTCAACTCTATGGTGTTGCACTTCCTATATTGGTTGCGAGGGCGGCTCAGTCCTCCCTTGCAGAGCACCACACGCACGCACGCACGCACGCACACACGCACGCACACACACACACACACACGTTGCATATTTTCTCACAAGCTCACTTGAGGGAAGAGAGCAAGGGGAGGGAATGTGTTAAATTGAATCTGAATGCAGCCCAACGCATACACAGCTCACTCAGACTCTACAATCTTACCGCCATTACCTCTAGAATCTACAAACACACTGAAGTGTTCAGTGTGAAATACAACTCTGATGAGAGTATATTTCATCCCACTTTGAGTCCTTCTAAATTAGCATTTATATTAGCATTTTACCATGCAAAACTGAACACAACAACAGCGGGTAGTATACCACAGTAAGGATATTAGGATATATCATAGGATATATCATAGATTGGTGTATATTTTAAACTGGACAGTATGCCACTGTGTGGTGTACATTTTGTACTGAATAGTATTTGAGCAGACCTTTTTGTACTTGTTATACATAAGTAATACTTAAATATGCTGACTGAATTTATCTCGAGCTGCACTGTGAATGATTTCATTTGTAATAAAGAGAGAAGAAAAGCTATAACATAGTGGTGTGTTGATGAGTGTGGATTACAAAGCTTTCCTAGAAGTAAATACGTCTCTTGTGTAGATTAATTGAATTTGGGTGTCATCCTCAATCAGGAGCAACCCTGAGTATCCAGTGTCATCCTCAATCAGGAGCAACCCTGAGTATCCAGTGTCATCCTCAATCAGGAGCAACCCTGAGTATCCAGTGTCATCCTTAATCAGGAGCAACCCTGAGTATCCAGTGTCATCCTCAATCAGGAGCAACCCTGAGTATCCAGTGTCATCCTTAATCAGGAGCAACCCTGAGTATCCGGCACAATAAACCATCATCACAAAACCCGTCTCAAAAAAGCGTTTCCCAGGACTATGAATGTACCACAGAGACAGTAGAACACCTATAAAATGTCAAAATGTTGTTTTTTTAATCATCAGAGATGTTTTACAGTGATTTTATAGTGTCAATAAACTTTAACTCTCTTCTAACAAAGGGGACATTTTGAGAAAATGAGGAGTGTCTTTATCGCCCAGAGAGGTTCAGCTGAGGACAGGTCACCATGACGTCATTTCCTGTCTTTTTAAGTGTGAGGAAGAAGAGCGTGAGGAAGAGGGGAAAGTTCTGCCTGCTGAGGAGGAAACCTTTAAAAAAATGCCAGAGAGACAGTCTGACATGTTTGGGTCTGAATCCTGAATCTTTATTTTTTACTCTCTGCGTAGAATGTCCCAGAATGCTCTCTGCAGCTGTGAGCCAAATGAGTTCCTGTAAACGCCATAACGGCGGGAAGCCAAGTATGATCTAAACTGTCAGCCTTTGGAGAGACGGGGAGAGAGGGAGAGAGAGGGAGAGAGAGGAAGAGACGGGGAGAGAGGAAGAAAGGGGGGAAGAGGGGGAGAGAGAGGGAGCATTTAAAAGAGAGAGGGAGAGCGACAGAGAGGGGGAGAGAGTGGGAGGCAGGAGAGAGAGGGAGAGAGAGCAGGAGAGAGTGAGAGAATGAGAAATGTGAAATTTTGGCGAGCTCCGTACTTCGCAGCTTTTCCTGGTCTCAGTACTTCCTCAAACGGGTCCCGTGAACACACCTTTCATCCGTCCTCTTTTATTACCCCGTTATGAGAGTGATGTTTATCAATTACTTAATTTGTATGGAGTACGCATATAAATGTCTCCTCCAAGGTGCATCTTAACGAACTAATTCTTGTCATGCTCCAGACAGGCGCTCGTTACAGGAGATGACATCACTGCCGGCCTTAGCGGGATTTGGGTTAGCAAATATGGGAACTTGGTAAGCCACAGGGCCCTGTGCTGGAATATGAAAGATCTGTGGTACTCAGTGTAAAGGTATGCACTCGTCTACATCCCTGGAAACTAGCAGGGAGAGGTGCAAGTAACCTCCTGCAATCTTAAGGGGGGGAAGAAAGGTGATTTTGGATAGTGGAAGAAGTCCAAATAACCTCTAAGGGCATAAATAAAGCCATTAATTAAAGTGTTTCAGCTGGAACTGGAGCTGTGTTGGCTGGCTCTGTGGTGTCCGCGGATCCACTGAGTATTAAATATAACTGCCATTGATTTATGCGTCCAAATAAAATTTAGGATTGAGCGCTGTGCTGTTCTGTGCAGTTTTGCGCTGGTCTGTTCTATGCAGTGCTGTGTTCTGTGCTGTTCTGTGCAGTTTCTCGCTGGTCTGTTCTATGCAGTGCTGTGTTCTGTGCTGTTCTGTGCAGTTTCGCGCTGGTCTGTTCTATGCAGTGCTGTGTTCTGTGCTGTTCTGTGCAGTTTCGCGCTGGTCTGTTCTATGCAGTGCTGTGTTCTGTGCTGTTCTGTGCAGTTTCTCGCTGGTCTGTTCTATGCAGTGCTGTGTTCTGTGCTGTTCTGTGCAGTTTCGCGCTGGTCTGTTCTATGCAGTGCTGTGTTCTGTGCTGTTCTGTGCAGTTTCGCGCTGGTCTGTTCTATGCAGTGCTGTGTTCTGTGCTGTTCTGTGCAGTTTCGCGCTGGTCTGTTCTATGCAGTGCTGTGTTCTGTGCTGTTCTGTGCAGTTTTGCGCTGGTCTGTTCTATGCAGTGCTGTGTTCTGTGCTGTTCTGTGCAGTTTCGCGCTGGTCTGTTCTATGCAGTGCTGTGTTCTGACAATCTGAGATGATGGCTAAAATTAATGCTTCCCTCATGACGATGACCTCAGGAAGTAATATTTCCTGCTGGTAGCGACGGCGGTATTTGCTTTTCTAATTGAGCGATGATGTCAGCGCCGGAGTTATGAGAGCGGAAAAAGACTCCGCTGTGAACCCACAGTACGGGAGCGACCAGGAAGCGGCGGGCACGTTGTGTCACCCCGCCCCCTTAACCCTTAACCCTTTAGGAACATGTGATTAGAATGTTCTTAACTGAACATTCTAATACTGATGTCACAATCACTACTGGTAACTGAAAGCAATGGCGTTCTAGAACACTGACTTAGAATTTTGAAAAAAAATAAAAAAACAATCCAAAAAAACCTACTGTTCAAAGGGTTAAACCCCCTCACCCTCCCACAGCCCGTATTGTTCAGCTACCTGACCCCGTGCTGACCTCCCACATTACACTGTGGACGTGCGAGCGCTTGACCCCACGTGGAGCTCGAGGGCACAGCTGCAGTGCCCCACGTTGGAATTGAACCTGCAACCGTCTGTATTGAAGTCCAGGTCCTAAAACACTACGCTGCACTAGCTAGTCTCTGCTCTTCCTCTGATGTCTGACCTGTGTGTGAAGGGGCGTCAGTGAATTAGGAGGGTCTCCTGGAATAGAGCCTGAAGTGTCGGTGGGATCTTCAGTTCATGAGCCGGGACAGTTCCTTTTCCTGAGTACTGAGGAATCCTCTGCCAACTTTTCATATTTTTGTTGTTAATCACCAAGTTAATCTTGTTGTTTTAACATCAAAGTGTAACATGAACAATTTGCTCTTGGAAATGGTGGCCTTGACCAAACCGTTGCTTGTGTATTGCTGCTTAAAAAAGACGAAAGAGAGAAGTCACATGTGTTTAATGTCAGGGTTTGGGGGTTTGGGGGTTTGGGGGGGGGGGGGGTGATTACGTGATAATTTGCACAGTATTTATCTTGGGTTTTCTCCCTGCTCCATGGCCCAGAATTCCTCAGTGTGTGTTGCCCAGTTATTCTAAATGGAAAGAAACCCCTCACTTATCCGTCCAATCAGGAGCCCCGGAACACAGCACAGAACGACCTCAGAGACCATGTCTCCTTTGGGTCTGTGTTTCTGCCTGGAGTTAAAAAAAAAAGAAAAAAAGAAGCATTTTGTGGTGAGTGAACCTTCTCTTCTGCACAATCTGTTTAAACAGCTTTTTCTCTCCTGCGTATAAAGACCTTTTTGAAAGCAGTGCAAGGGGACAGACAGTCGTCCTATCCTCTGCCTGTCACAAGGGCCCTTACTGTTTTTGCAGATGAATCACTTAAAATGTGCTTTTCAGGCAGCTTGCCAGAGATGCATTTTTACATAGCTGAGGATATAAACAGGAGTTCAAAGATCTCTTTGACTTTGACCAGATGCCCAAAATAAGGTTTATTTTGACCTGTTTCTTTGAGGGAATTGCAAGCAGAAGTTGGAGTGTGTGAGTGAATGTGTGAGTGAGTGTGTGAGTGTGTGAGTGAGTGTGTGAGTGAGTGTGTGAGTGAGTGTGTGAGTGAGTGTGTGAGTGTGTGTGTGAGTGAGTGTGTGAGTGAGTGTGTGAGTGAGTGTGTGAGTGAGTGTGTGAGTGAGTTAATGCAGATGTAACGAGTATGCAAAGAGAAGCTTACTCAAGGTGAGATTTGTACCCCGCTCCTCTCACTTGTCCAAATATTCCAAAGCGAACGCTTTACCAATCAGCTAAAGGCGAAATCGCCGATAGCTAAGGACGACGTTGTTATTTTGAACCTGAGGGTTTCCGGTAGCTAAGGGCAACGTCGCTATTTTGAACCTGAGGGTTGTGTCGCCAGAGAGTGTTGTCACGGTAACCTGCTACGAGGCCTTCGCTTTACCGCACATCGCTGTGCTTACTACTAGCGAACTAGCCGAGCTGCGCCCGCTATACTGGCGTGTGTGTGTGTGTGTGTGTGTGTGTGTGTGTGTGTGTGTGTGTGTGTGTGTGGGTGTGTGTGTGTGTGTGTGTGTGTGTGGGTGTAATGCGGTTGCTTGGACTTCCTGAGGGTATCAGTATGCCACGGGCCCTGTCGCAGAACACAGAGCTGAACTGGTTTTGCCATAGCAACAGCAGGAGACGGGGAAACCCAGAGCAGAACGCCGTGTTACTCTGTGCATCTTCCCTTAAATGTATCTTTTAATGTTTCATCCCCTTTTTAATATAGATTCAGTTTGGAATGCGCCGGCTCGTCCTGCTACTGCAGATACAATTCGCAATCACGCACCGTCCCGTCCCGTCCTGCATGGCTCTTTGCCACAGTCCGCACTGTCCCGTCCCGTCCTGCATGGCTCTTTGCCACAGTCCGCACTGGCACGTTGAGGATGTGATGTGGACCGTACGGTGCATCAGTGCACACCTTGCTAGATCTGCCGCATAGCAGTCTGTGTACGTTTTCATAGCACTAGCTAGATCCACCACATAGCAGCCTGTGTACATTTTCCCACAGGCTATAGAATCACCCTCTGCAGGGATGGGAGAGTGAGGTTTCATTAAACCAGAAAGAGGCGGAGCTACCATATGCTATCAGTGAGTCACTGACTTGAGCCAATAATTGTATGTTTCTGAGTAGAGCGTGATTATGGGGTGAAGTGGGTCACGCTAAGGGCTGCAGCCTTGCTTACCCTATGGTGCTGATAGATCCTGCTGCAGGGCCTTATAGTCATGATGTCACGCTGCTAAAATAAAAGCAAATGCTCACAACACTGTTTGTTCTGGAAAAAGCAAGCCCAAAATAAAAAAAAGACTAAACAGCCAACTGGCTTTTAAAAAAAATATGTGGACGAATGTGGCCCGTTCTGCTTGGAGGTGAGTCAAAATCTTGCGATTTTAACCGAAACTGTGTGTTTTTTATTAAGCTGACACGACTTCAGGAAAGAAGGCCAAAAAGGAAGCCAAAATGGCAGTTGGTTTTTCAATCCCATAATTCAGTGCAAGACTGGTGACAGCCCTGCCAGCAGACATACAGTGCCCCCTAGTGGCCAGCAGTGGGCACAGCAGCTGCTCACATTCCAGCATTCTGCAGCGGCCCACTAGCTGAGGCCAGGAAGCCCAGGTGAGGACCAGCTTTTTAAAGAATAGCAGGTAAATGGTGCCGCTGCTAGCAGACCACAGTATGGCGCTAACGGTGGGTCTAATAGGTGCTGATTCGCAGGCAGTTTGTCTGATTTGGCTGAAAAAACCAAAGTCCAGGGACACTGCTACGGATGCGAGGCGTGTTCCCCGTGTGACACGCCTCTGACACGCCACAGCCTGGCCATGCGTGTCCCTGTTATTTATAACTGCATGTAAAGGAAGCACTTCCTGCTTTCGCAGAGGTCTGGTCACATGACCCTCTGACATCGTTTGGCTTTAGCACGCAGCTGCCCTGGGGTTTGGCTGGCGGGGCGCTAGCGCTCGCTGTAATCCGGTTCATTTCCTGTGGGTGTGTTCGCCCCAGCGTCTGTGCGGTCACGGAAAGCCCCACGGGACAGTGCTGCCTCCGTGTGCTTCTAAAATAAACAGGGTTGTTAAAATTGTGAATTAATCCAAATCTTATTGCCCCTGATCTTCTTTAAAAGAGCTGCGTTATCTCTGTCCTAAATCTAAAATTACATTTCACTATTTTAACTGCACAGTGTTTGTCAAAAAAAAAAAAAACACACTGCAAGAACCTCATAGATTTAAGATCTGTGCCAAAGTGCTTTTAAATGACAGATCCAGGCTTTTAAGTTAAACTGTTGCCTCACAAGGAGGAGGTTACGGGTTCGAATCCCGGCCAGCCCAGGTCCTCTCTGTGTGTACTTCTGCGTGTAGTTCGCGTGTAGTTTGCATGTTCTCCTCGTGTTTATGTGGGTTTCCTCCAGGTACTCCGGCTTCCTCCCATGCCAAGGACATGCAACACAGGGACTACGTACATCATCATTGTAAATTAGAATTTGTTCTCTATTGACCAGCCTGGTTAAATAAAGGTCTATATTGTATATTAAAATATTATCATCCTTGTGAAATGAGACTCCAGCAGATCAGTAGGAGATGACCTGTGGTAGCGACCCCCCCAGGTCTATGTGGGGGGGGGTTTAATGGTGTGTGAGTCTGGGGGTTATGGGTGGGAGATTAGCGTGGGCATGTGGGACAGGGGCGTGGGCGTGTGGGAGTACGTGAATGTGGGGGGGTGGGGGGTGGGGGGAGCAGCCTGTCCCTTCAGGATAACGGTTTATGGAATGTGATTGAGGAGGTTTGTGCCTCATAGAACCTCCTACAAACCAGAGGCAGTAACCCAGTAACCCAGCAACCCAGTAACCCCCCCAGTTCTGCCTGGGACGTCCTGTTGATCACACTTTCAGACTCTAGTCAGGAGTATGTGGCTTGCTTATAAACCTAAGCCCAGTCACAGCCTTGTTTCCCATGAATAGAACGTGTTGGTGTCACCGTACTAAAATTCTAACGTATTTGCAATTGTACCCATATGAGCCAGTTGCTTTATGTTATTGGATAGTACTCCACTCCCATGTCATTATTTACCATCGTAAACAGGATAAGTTTAGCTGTCTTTTTCTGAACACATCCATCACACACACACACACACACACACACACACACACACACACACACACACACACACACACACACACACACACACACACACACACACACACACACACATGCACTCTCACTCTCACACACTCACATTCACAAACTCACACTCACACACCCACTCACACATGCCACACACTTACACACACGCACACAAACACACGCCACACATGCACACAAACACACACACACACACACACACACACACACACACACACTGACCCCAGAGGCAGTGGGTTCTCTCGGGTTCCAGCCAAACATGCAGCCTGGTTCCCAAGGCCAGGCGGTGATCAGGTCTGTGTGACACAGATCCCCCAAAACGACCTGTATTAAGAACACTCACATACCTGTAATGCATCCAGCCACATCTGGTGAAAGCGA
Organism: Synaphobranchus kaupii; assembly: GCA_029718625.1. NCBI lineage: Eukaryota > Metazoa > Chordata > Actinopteri > Anguilliformes > Synaphobranchidae > Synaphobranchus > Synaphobranchus kaupii. The sequence continues at coordinate 79,636,158 of CM056381.1, read as the reverse complement.
TTTCAGGAAACACAGGGATACGCTGAAGGGCGATGTGTCTGGGAGGCCACGCTTTATTGTAAGAAGAGCCGTGGAAAGAAGTGAAGTAGGCTACTGTCAGCACAAAACCTTTCAGTTGATTTAAATAAAACAAAGTGTTCTGTTACAGCGAACCGCCCAAGACGGTAAATCTGTCAGGATAGTCCAGGAAGGTGTTCCGTGGTAGCGAGCCGATTTCCAGGAGACTGCGTGATTTGCGGGCGTAAGGGAGCCGGGGCTTAAATCTGGGAGACTCCCGGAACGTCCAGGAGTCTATCAACCTAGATTTCCATCCCATAGCCTAACCAATCAGGAATCACTTCAGACCAGTGAAATCCCAAAGGGAGGGGGGAGGAGTGTTGCTTGAGAGTATTTGGGTGGGCACTATGATGGACTGAGGCCCAACAGAATCTGTCCCACTGTGGGACTCCACAGAGCGTGGGGAGGATTGTATCTGGATTGGGGGGCATTTGGACATAGCTGGTTTATAAAGTCACTTTTCATATCCCTCTTTTCGCATTGACTTGCTAAATTCTGCAAGCTTAATTCAGCATCTGTGTACATTCTAGAGAGAAACGTCAAAAATTCCAATATCGCAGTACCAGTTTTCAGGGCGCTCTTGAACAATTTAAAAAGAAGTCGAATCAGGTTTAGGAAAACCCCAAACTAATGACAATTTATTGACCAATGACGTTGTAAACAAGCAGAATACCCAAAACCTAAAATGTAAGATATAATTACAGGTTGTTGTTTTTTTTTTTGTTTCGTTTTTTGGAGGGGTTGACTCACTCGGGCCTCGCTGGGATGAATTAGGAACAGGGATTTCCCTGGAGGCAGACCCACCACAAGGCCCAGTTTTTAGTCCCTCTCTCAGAAACGAGGAGTTTATTATTAAGGTTGAGGAGCAGCGTGCTGTGTGTGAACGAGGGCGCACAGCTGCTGGAATTGAGCACGTCCGCAAGCGGCAGGAGATATACATGTTTGAATTTCGACTCTGCGGCGATTTGGGTTGGGACAGAACGGAACACAGAACCGCTCGACCGGTAAAACCCACGGTTCCACAAAGCTCTAAGTTCTCACGTTATTCGGTAAGCTGAGAGTTTACGCTACGAATGGTTTGCATTAAGACCCAATGAGGAAAACATTATTCCGTCTCTCTTCTTTAGTAGCCTACTGTCGAACGAGAGGGAAGGAAAGGGAAATGTTGGCACACTGCCCTTGTTTATCTCAAGAAAGGCTCTTTGGAGTAACGCTGAAGATTCTTCTTTCTCTCCCTCTCCGTTTCCCTTTCTTTCTCTCTGTCTCTCTCCCTCACTCACTCGTTAAAGCCACCAGAAGACACTGACGATAAATCACCCAGTCCCTTTCTTGGACATAAAAGGGGGAAGGGCTTCTATAGAATGAACAAATTCAAAGTATAAGAGAAAATAAAAACAGAATGTACCATAAAAAAAGACACAAATGAAAGGGAAACGTGCAGAATAAAAGCTGATTTGACTGTGTGCCCTAAAGGCTGGGTTAGACTTGTCTTTCTGCGCACAGATAGCACGGGCTGTCCTGCGATCGCAGTGGATTCTTTCCAGCGTCCCGGGAGCTTAACTCGCTGGCGCAGAGATCGGTAGCACAGCTGGGAAAGCTTCGGTGGCTTTCGGCGTGCGGAAACACCGCGATAAAAAAGCTACGTCTAATTAAACAAACTCCGCCGCACGTCAGGCCACAAATTCCGTCCGTTTATCTACACTGCGCTTGCTTTGTCAAACAAGCCATTCAACATTTACTGGCAGATCAAGGACAAAAAAAACAAGCAACCCAAGAATGTCATCGCCATGGTGTAAAAAGAAACGATGGTCACTGAAAAACATGTTAAAACCAGAGGTGGAAGGTCCAGGTCCTCCCCAGTATTTTGTTCCAGTCACCTGGATTTGCTAATTAGCACAATTCTTCAGCCAGGAGGTATAACTAATTAGTGAAATCAACATGGCAGGATTTTTACTTTCTGACCTCTGGACTTTCCACCTCTGGTTAAACCCCAGTGAATGTGTCCCAGGGTTTATCTGCACTAAACATTTATGCTGTTAAAAGTTGATTTTGGAATGCAGGTTTCGCCAGATTCCGCCGGCTCAGTGTGTGGCGGCTCGCGCCCCAAGAGGCGACAGCGGCATTGAGTCTGATCGGTTTTAAATGGAGAAGGCTATGTTTAGTGTGTCAATTGTGTTGGTTGCAGTGTACATTTATCCCACCCCGTCTCCTCTGAAATTGTGCAGTCTTCCATTCTTACTGAATGAGGTCACAGCAGTGTCGGAGCCTGGCTCGAGAATCCTATAGTCTCGTGTCTCGTCACTGTTAATAGTTGACAGCAGAGGGCTCCGTGACCGTGTGTGTGTGTGTGTGTGTGTGTGTTGGCATCGGCATCGCGAGGGTGTTTTCGGCGCGCAGTAAACTCGTTCCATGCATGCAGCGCTCGCATAATGTCTTTCCGCAATCAAGCTTATGACCATACATGAAATCGTCTCCAGGGGGTATTTCCTTTCCAGTTGTCTCTGTGGATCAGTTTATTCTAGACAGACTGTTCTTTAAACAGCACCAACAAAAAAAAAAGTTTTTCCATGTGCACTTTTGTGTGAATGTAAGGCTGCTTTTATATGTACTTGTTTCAATTTAGTTCAGTATTATCTACAGTGACCCATTTCGGTTCCGTTTCCAGACCACTCCACATTTTCTGCTACAGCTGACATCATTTGGTGTTAATGGGACAAACATGTACAGTAGAACAGATTAAATCCAGCTGTTTTATGTGCACCACCGAGATAATTTTGTTTGTGCTGGTTACCATTGGAATATTCAGCAGAAGACGGCACATTTAAAAGACTCCTTTAACTAAAACACAAACAGTGGTATTGCCCTTCGCCCCGTGCTTATATTCCCTTCCAGGTATTGGTAAGCTTGCTTTCATCATTACTTTTGGCACTGACACAGAATACAGGAAGTATGAAAAGCTCCAAGGAACCTTTCCCCTTCACACGATGGAATATGGTCAGCTTGCAGTCGAAGGCAGGTAGCTGAGTCTGTGTGAAAAGAGAGCTGTGTGGTTAAAGTAGCCCTTCAAAATAAATTAAAGTCAAAAACACAATTTTCCACTTCACATTAATTACAAAGCAGAGGTAGAAACGCACATGTAGCACATGTAGCTGGGCCTGTTTGTTTTGTGTCTTTATGTTGATTTTAGTGTATAACTGAAACATCAAAGTCAAGTCCTATTTTAAAGGTTGTATCAGCGATTTTGGGTCGAAACATAAATGATCACATTCATCTGATTTTTCCTCACGATCCGCTAGCTGCCCGCCCCATAAGCAGGCCGTCAAAAAACCGCGTCTCTGGAGGCAGCCTATGCTCCGAGATCGTACACAAAAACAAATGGTACTACCAACCACTCAAAACCAAAATAAACAGTATTCCAACCAATCACCGACAAGGGGTGGGTGATACTAATACGCTAATACTCTTATCTCGCTGAAATCTTGACGGATTTACAAACGGTTTGGTTTCTTACAAACGTTATTAACGTGGTTATAATTCTGGATGCTTGAACACTATTTTTTAAAACATAACATAATTGGCTCTGAGCTGGAGCTGGCTCTGTTTGTTTGGGATTTCGCTTCAGAAGTGACGTCACCCAAAATCGCTGATACAACCTTTAAATAACCTGGTGAAAGAGACTAAAATGTGGACGAGGTTCTGTTCAGGGTGGGAATGTTACACAAACCCGCTCCGTTGGTTCCAGGAGGACAAAATATTAGGTTGGACTTGAGACGCCTTTGTTCTGCCCACAAACCTTCCAGAAGCTTTGAAAGAGAATTGTTTTGTCAGCGCAAGCTTTCAGATTGGCATTTGTCAGGTATGATCTCAGAGGTATATTTATGCCTTGTTATATTTAAAGCAGGCAGACTAAATATAGACCAATCTACAGCAGCGCACACTACTGTACTCTATCAGGACAAGTCACTTATGTGGGATATGAGTACATTTACTCTCAACAAATATAATAATCAGTTTAGACCTTCACAAGTTTGATGCTGCTTTAAGCGTGAAGGAATAGCTGTGCTCCCTTTGGTGTTTAAACAGATATAGGTAATTACTAATTATTATCACAACCTTTGAATTAAGCCTTATGTCATCTGTGATTAGACACATGGCAGTGTTGCTATGGTATCCAACGCTGCACCAAAAATCCTGTATAGAATGTATGTAATTTCTGCACAGTATACATTTAGGAATTTCTTGTACGACATGTTATACATCTTCAAATTCATGTGTATTAGTGCAAGAGGTCACAATGCTTTGGAAAACTACATTTACTTAATTAAAAAACTGAAGTAGATAAAGCTTTTTTCCATTTTTTCATTTCATAAACCCGTACACATAGCACATGAGCACAAGACTACACAATGATGAGGAACATTCATTCAGCCCGTCTGTGCTTGTCTTTCATCTACACATTAGAGAGCACCCAGCATCACATTCTTACATGCACAATTACACCCCCCCCCCCATTCTCAATCAGCAAATTCCAAAGTAAAGAAGTGAATCTGTCCAAATCTGTCAGCTGCACATTAGCAGTATTCAAATATTCATATCTTCATTTATGCCAATGTGTGCCAAATTATTATCATATTTGTTGTGGTTTTCAGGTATAATGGCATAGCTTTTAAATGTGTTGCTGTTTGGTCTTTTGTTCTAGAGTGCAATTGATGATTAAAATTTTTTCTTTTTTTTCTATCTATTGGCTTATCTTATCTGATTTGTACAAAGTGTGATTCCGCAAATTCCTTTTGTTTAGCCTTACAACAAGGAACAAAGCCCTTTTCCCGGTACGGTATTCCCCCGTAAGATTGCCGTAAATCACGTGCGCTGGTTTTTGACGGGCAGAAGCCAGGGCTGGCGGTGTCTGGTTTCTCTCAGCGTGCCGGTGACAGTGAACAGCCATACGATCCCCCACCAAGAGCGCCCGGCACAGAGAGGGGGAAACGAGAGAGAAAAAAGAGATGCTATCTGTGTGTCAGCACTGCCAGAGAACACGGGCTGTGTCCCCGGCCCCTCTCTCTCTCCCCCCTCTCTCTCTCTCTCTCTCTCTCTCTCTCTCTCTCTCTCTCTCTCTCTGTTATAAATGAATGAGGGGATGTGGCTTTGAGGGGGGGGGGGGGGTTGGTCATGTGACCCCCTGAGTGGGCGGGGGCCTCAGCGTGCTGGTGAGCCCAGCTGTGAGCTCACGCAGTGGAGGATTGCGCTGAGCAGCCGAGGGTCGGGGTAAGTGAGACTCAACCTTTACCGCCGCTTCTCCGTCTCTCTCCCGCCGCCATCGCTGCCGCTGTCAACGCGCGTTCCTCTGCTTACCGCCAGTGCGCGGGCGAGCCGCGAGACAGGGGTCTCATTAGTACAGCTCGCCGTCAGATGTCCTGCGTTTTTCAGCCGGGGGGTGGGGAGGAATTTGGGTTTGTCACTGAGGTGAGACGGAAGGTTCCGGTACGTCTTGCTGCAGCGGTTTAAAACGGCGTTTTAGGGCTGAAGTTCGGCCGCTGTTTTGCGTCGTTCCTGAGAACGGGGAGGGATGGCACGGGGGAACCCTTTTCTCTTTTTTTTGGGTTTCTCCTCACGGTTGGGGTTTTGTCGCTTGCTCCTCCTCGAGCTCAATCTCGGGAGACTGGGGCGTGCTCCTTTGGGCCTGTGTGGGGGAGCAGGGCGTGCTGCTTTTTTGGAATTCACACTTAATAGAAATGTGCAATTTCACCTTCTTGATCTGGCCTCATTGCTTATCCTTTTGTTCTTTCTCCTGGGATATTTAAAACTGGATTTTGATCTTTTGTTGATTGAAAGGTCACCTTGTACTGATTGGAGGTGTGCTGGAATTCAGTGCATGACAGTAATACCTCAAATCTGCCCCTTCTACCCCAGCCTTCTACCCCAGTTCCAGTCCCCCCCCCCCCCCCCCCCCCTCCGTGTAGTGTTCATGCGTGTAGTGTGCATGTGCGTGTATAGTGCATGCGTGTAGACTTTAAGCATGTAGAGTTCATGCGTGTAGAGTACATGTGCGTGTAGAGTTCATGCGTGTAGAGTACATGTGCGTGTAGAGTGCATGCGTGTAGAGTCCATGTGCATATATAGTGCATGCGTGTAGACTTTATGCGTGTAGAGTGCATGCGTGTAGAGTACATGTGCGTATATAGTGCATGCGTGTAGACTTTATGCGTGTAGAGTTCATGCGTGTAGAGTACATGTGCGTGTAGAGTACATGTGCGTGTAGAGTTCATGCGTGTAGAGTACATGTGAGTGTAGAGTTCATGCGTGTAGAGTACATGTGCGTGTAGAGTTCATGCGTGTAGAGTACATGTGCGTATATAGTGCATGCGTGTAGACTTTATGCGTGTAGAGCGCATGCGTGTAGCAGAGACGTGAGGCCCAGCTGTTTCTCTCGTTCCTGGGCCGATAGCATTTCTGGGTTCCTGCTGCCCGCCCTCCCAACTGGCTGTTCTGCTAAAAAAGCGGCCGGCAGTGTTCTGTTCCACTGGAGGGCTACGGGTCACCGGCGCACGTCTGCATAACAGAGAGCACAGTGTCTTGAGCTGCCTTTCTGTCTGTCTGCCTGTCTGTCTGTCTGCCAGTCTGCGTGTCTGTGTATCTGTCTGTCTGTCTGTCTGTCTGCCTGTCTGTCTGTCTGCCAGTCTGCGTGTCTGTGTATCTGTCTGTCTGTCTCTCTGTGTGTCTGTCTGTGTGTCTGTCTGTCTGCCAGTCTATGTGTCTGTCTGTCTGTCTGCCTGTCTGTCTCTCTGTGTGTCTGTCTGTATGCCTGTCTGTCTGCCAGTCTGTGTGTCTGTCTGCCTGTCTGTCTCTCTGTGTGTCTGTCTGTATGCCTGCCTGTCTGTGTGTCTGTCTGTCTGCCTGCCTGACTGTCTGTCTGTTGATCACACCTGGTTTGTTGAGGCCTCATGCCGCACATCAAAGGCCCGCTTCGTTCTGACGGCCCTCTGTGTGTGTGTGTGTGTGTGTGTGTTCCTGCTCCACATTACGAGGTGAGGACAGACACTATGGCCTTTCAGCTGCAGGTCATGTGACTCTGTGTTCCATCAGTGGGCGGCGGCCTATCGCCAGTGAGTTAGGGGGCGTTTAGATGAGAGAACTCCACCGTCACGCAGTTTCTTGGCCTGGAATTTTGTCATCTTTGAGGTCTGTAGGATCAGCTGTTGTAAAAACCTGTCCTGTATGCAGTATGCAGTGTGCAGTATGCAGTATGCAGTGACCCTTCATACACACAGCCTGGGACACAGTGACTGTTACCTGCTCTATAATGTCGGGGCTTTTTAATACACATGTAGTGTATGTAAGACCACAGTGTAGGGGAACATGAACTTTCTTTCTAGATTTAGTGAATGTGTGCTTAGTGCTTCGCGACAGGGCTTGGGATGATTCGGACGCCGAATGTAGAAAAACTACATTTACACACAAGCATTTAAAAGGGCAATCGCTGTCATGTGTTGTGTCGAACCAGCAGATCAGTTGGTAGGAAAAAAAGAAGTGAAAAGTGGTGAAGAGTTGCACCTATTAATGCTAACGCTACAAGGCGCTAAGGGGCTTGTGCTAGCATGCTAAGGACTGCAAGAATGAGACTGAAACTGTGTGCTTTTTTCTGAATTCCTGTACACATATCTTACATTTTTGTGTGTGTGTGTGTGTGTGTGTGGTGGGGAGGGGAGGGTGGGAGTGGTTTGCAGAGCAGCGGTAGGCAGGGTGCGCGTGTCTGTGAGGCAGCAGTAGCGGGGTTTTTTCGCGCCGGTGTTAGAGGTGAGAGCGCTCACCCAGAGGTTAAATTCCTCAGCCCACAGTCCTGTCCTTTCTCCCGTCGCTGTCACAAGCTCATTCCAGAGACGTACTGTAACCTCCCACCCCCTGTGGTGGCGAATCTCACCGCATTTACTGACGCTGGCATTTCATCGTAAGAACACAACTATGTGATTAGTATGTTCTTAACTTAACATTCTAATGCTGATGTAACGATCACTACTGGTAACCTGAAAGAACACTCACAGTATCCTTGTTTTTCAAGCTAGAATCAGTCAAACCCAAGATTGAGCAATAGAGTGCATACTGTATGTGTGAGTGTGTGTACTTGTGTGCTGATTGTGTGCATACTGTATGTGTGAGTGTGTATTTGTGTGCTGATTGTGTGCATACTGTATGTATGAGTGTGTGTACTTGTGCGCTGATTGTGTGCATACTGTATGTGTGAGTGTGTGTACTTGTGCGCTGATTGTGTGCATACTGTATGTGTGAGTGTGTGTACTTGTGCGCTGATTGTGTGCATACTGTATGTGTGAGTGTGTGTACTTGTACAGTGATTGTGTGCATACTGTATGTGTGAGTGTGTATTTGTGTGCTGATTGTGTGCATACTGTATGTATGAGTGTGTGTACTTGTGCGCTGATTGTGTGCATACTGTATGTGTGAGTGTGTGTTCTTGTACAGTGATTGTGTGCATACTGTATGTGTGAGTGTGTATTTGTGTGCTGATTGTGTGCATACTGTATGTATGAGTGTGTGTACTTGTGCGCTGATTGTGTGCATACTGTATGTGTGAGTGTGTGTACTTGTGCGCTGATTGTGTGCATACTGTATGTGTGAGTGTGTGTGCTTGTACAGTGATTGTGTGCATACTGTATGTGTGAGTGTGTGTACTTGTGCGCTGATTGTGTGCATACTGTATGTGTGAGTGTGTGTACTTGTGCGCTGATTGTGTGCATACTGTATGTGATGAGTGTGTGTGCTTGTACAGTGATTGTGTGCATACTGTATGTGTGAGTGTGTGTACTTGTGCGCTGATTGTGTGCATACTGTATGTGTGAGTGTGTGTACTTGTGCGCTGATTGTGTGCATACTGTATGTGTGAGTGTGTGTACTTGTGTGCTGATTGTGTGCATACTGTATGTGTGAGTGTGTGTATTTGTGTGCTGATTGTGTGCATACTGTATGTGTGAGTGTGTGTACTTGTGGAGTGGGTAGAGGCCTACGCAGAGAATGTAAATTAATATATTCATTTATGCTTCTTGTATAGCAGGATGTAGGATTGGTATTCATGTTTGTGTAAAACATCTGCTCACTACACATGCATGCGCTCCTCTGTACTACATATATGTTTAAGCCTCTGTTTTCTAGCACACAGAGAGAGATCAGCTAGCTGAATAATATTAACCAACTTAAAACTTCTGCATTACATTACAGCCATATAGCAGTTCATGCTCTTGCCCAGAATTACTTAAGAAAGTACATAACTGTGCTCACACAGTTTAGGTTAAATTCTGTGTTCTAGAACTCTATTGCCAATAATGATTGTTACATCATCATTAGAATGTTCAGTTAAGAACATTCAGCTGAGAATGTTCAGCTAAAATCATTCTAAGGTTCAGTTGAGAACATTCTAATGATATATTTGTGATGTCACACCTTAATGATTTAATAAGGACAGCACATACGTGATGGTAGCAGCAGGCAGGAGTGCTGCATGAGATCTGTAGCTCCTGCGTGTGGCTGACGCTTTGTCCTTTTGGGCTCGGGGTAAAAACAAAACCTCGCTCTTGGCTTCCCTGGTCTTCATACCTCCAGGGCTTTTTTTTCTCTACAGCAGTGTGTTATCTGTCTTTTTTTTTTTTTTTTTACCAGAATCCCAGTTATTTGGCTTCAGTTCAGAGCTTGAAGTGTTTTTTTTTTTACATTTCGAAGAGTGCCGAAGTCTGTCTGTCGCCATCTCCAGCTGGAGGGCAGGTTGTTATCTTGGCTCCCAGGGGGCCGAGCGCTCAAGCGCAGAGAGGGAGCTGCTTTAGCACAGGGGTGACGCCACCTGCTTTGGCCCAAACGGGGTCAACGGTTACATTCCCAGTGGCGAAGCTGACAGGATGAGGAAGATATGTCACTTTTTTTTCCTTTTTTTTTTTTGTCTAGACAGCGTCAGCCGTGAGATGCCATCACAAACACGCACATTGTTAGGGACATGGTGTGTGTCTTTGTGTGTGTGTAGGTTTGTGTTTGTGTCTGTGTGTGTGTTTTTGTGTGTACATGTGTGTGTTTCTGTGTGTGTGCGTATGTTTCTGTGTGTTTAGGTCAAAGATTTAGCTTTACTTTAGAGTTCTTGAGTTCTCCCAATAGGATGATGGGAGCAGGGTCTGATGGCGGACTGTGGGTCTTCACCCAGGCCTGACCTGAGGCCTGATGCGTGCCTGATTAAATCTGGCTGTGGGTCTTTTTCCATAATGCAGCATAATTGTGGGGTTTAGCTGTGATCTTGAAGGTTATACTGGTATGACATCACATGGAACACAGCCAGCCACGTATGTGGCGCTGTCTGTGGGGATCCTTTTCATAAACCTGGGATTTTCGTTTCAGTATATGTGTGTGTGTGTGTGTGTGTGTGTGTGTGTGTGTGTTTGTGTGTGTGTGTGTGAGTGTGTGTGTGTGTGTTTGTGTGTGTGTGTGGGCCTGTCTGTGTGGGTGAGCGTATGTGTAATTGTGCATGTGTATGGATGCTTGTATGTGTGTGTGTGTGTGTGTGTGTGTGTGGTGTGTGTGTGTGTGTATATATACAGTTGAAGTCGGAAGTTTACATACACTTAGGTTGAAGTCATTAAAACTCATTTTTAACCACTCCACAGATTTCATGTTAGCAAACTATGTGTTGGCAAGTCTGTTAGGACATCTACTTTGTGTAAGTCATTTTTCCAACAATTGTTTACAGACAAATTATTTCATTTTTAATTCACTATCACAATTCCAGTGGGTCAGAAGTTTACATACACAAAGTTGACTGTTCCTTGAAAACGGCTTGGAAAATTCTAGAAAATTATGTAATGGCTTTAGAAATTTCTGATAGGCTAATTGACATTATTTGAGTCAATTGGAGGTGTACCTGTGGATGTATTTTAAGGCCTACCTTCAAAATTCAGTGCCTCTTTGCTTGACATCATGGGAAAATCAAAACCTCAGAAAGAAAATTGTGGACCTCCACAAGTCTAGTTCATCCTTGGGAGCAATTTCCAAACGCCTGAAGGTACCACGTTAGTCTGTACAAACAATAGTACGCAAGTATATACACCATGGGAACCACGCAGCCGCCATGCCGCTCAGAAAGGAGACGCATTCTGTCTCCGAGAGATGAATGTGCTTTGGTACGAAAAGTGCAAATCAATCCCAGAACAACAGCAAAGGACCTTGTGAAGATGCTGGAGGGAACAGGTACAAAAGTATCTATATCCACAGTAAAACAGGTCCTATGTCGACATAACCTGAAAGGCTGCTCAGCAAGGAAGAAGCCACTACTCCAAAACCGCCATAAAAAGCCAGACTACAGTTTGCATCTGCACATGGTGACAAAGATCTTACTTTTTGAGAAATGTCCTCTGGTCTGATGAAACAAAAATTTTAATGTTTGGCCATAATGACCATCGTTATGTTTGGAGGAAAAAGGGTAAGTCTTGCAAGCCGAAGAACACCATTCCAACCATGAAGCACGGGGGTGGCAGCATCATGTTGTGGGGGTGCTTTGCTGCAGGAGGGACTGTTGAACGTCATACAATAGATGGCATCATGAGGAAGGAAAATTATGTGGATATATTGAAGCAACATCTCAAAACATCAGCCAGGAAGTTAAAGCTTGGTCGCAAATGGTTCTTCCAAATGGACAATGACCCAAAGCATACTTCCAAAGTTGTGGCAAAATGGACAACAAAGTCAAGGTATTGGAGTGACCATCACAAAGTCCTGACCTCAATCCAATCGAAGACTTGTGGGCAGAACTGAAAAAGCGTGTGCAAGCAAGGAGGCCTACAAACCTGACTCAGTTACACCAGTTCTGTCAGGAGGAAGGGGCCAAAATTCCAGCAACTTATTGTGAGAAGCTTGTGGAAGGCTACCCGAAATGTTTGACCCAAGTCCAACAATTTTGCTACCAAATACTAACAGAGTGTATCTCAACTTCTGACCCACTGGGAATGTGATGAAAGAAATAAATGCTGAAATAAATAATTTTATTATTAACTACTATTATTGTGACATTTCGCATTCTTAAAATAAGGTTGTGATCCTAACTGACCTAAGACAGGGAATGTTTACTAGGATTACATGTCAGGAATTGTGAAAAACTGAGTTTAAATGGATTTGGCTAAGGTGTATGTAAACTTTCGACTTCAACTGTAGCTATGTGTGTGAGCATGGATGCTTGCATGTGTGCGTGCATGCGTGTGTGTGTGTGTGTGTGTGTGTGTGTGTGTGAGTGTGTACATGCGCTGTGTGTGTGAGTGTGAGCGTGCGTGTGTGTGTGTGTGTGTGTGTATTTTCCAAGGAAGAATGAGGCATGAAACCTAGTCCCCTTCCTCTCAGATACTTTTACAGAGAATGAAAATGGCCGACGCATCAGCTGTTATACGATACAGGAAGCAGCTCCTCCCTCCTGCTGGGAAAGGGAAGAGAACACAGATGTTCTCAGGCTCCTGGGATGTGTGTCCAGCTGAGGCAACTGCGTGAAGCACAGCGGTGCTTCCCGATTGGCTGTGGTGCCAATGGCAGGGCCAGTTCTCACCAATAGGACATTTTTTGGGTGGGCCTTTCAAAGTGGGGACTGAAGAAAAAAAAGGAAAAGGGGAATTAACTAAATAAAATTTAAAAAAACATGTTTTAAAAAAAACAATATTCATAAAGGGTTTGTCTTCAGGAAACAGATGGATATATATATATAATATTCCCAAATATTGAACTGACGTGTTTAAAATGTTATGTGCTTAGCTGGCTGTCACCCCCCTGTGCACTGAGGAAATGGGTCATTTCTGGTACTGATCAGACAAAAGCAGTCTCATCTGCACCCCCCCCCACCCCCCACCCCCCATTACTCCAGGCATGTTAGACTCACTACCACATGGGTCCAAAAACCGAAGCAGTCTGCTTCAGTCTCTGCCCACCAATCTCTCCAGCTATGCTAACCGCTATATTTACATTCATATTTAGGCATTTTTGCACATGCTCTTTCTTAGAGTGTGTGTGTGTGTGTGTGTGTGTGTTGTGTGTGTGTGTGTGTGTGTGTGTGTGTGTGTGTGTGTGTGTGTGTGTGTGTGTGTGTGTGTGTGTGTGTGTGTGTGTGTGTGTGTGTGTGTGTGTGTGTAAACGCCCCCTACTGACAGTAGCTGCTAGTACATAAACCTGCAACATAATTTAAATAAAGTTTGAGGATGTAAAGCTTTAAATAGTAAAGTTTGAGGATGTAAAGCTTTAAATAGTAAAGTTTGAGGATGTAAAGTTTTAAATGGTAAAGTTTGAGGATGTAAAGTTTTAAATGGTAAAGTTTGAGGATGTAAAGTTTTAAATGGTAAAGTTTGAGGATGTAAAGTTTTTAAATAGTAAAGTTTGAGGATGTTAAGTTTGAAATAGTAAAGTTTGAGGATGTAAAGTTTTAAATGGTAAAGTTTGAGGATGTAAAGTTTTAAATGGTAAAGTTTGAGGATGTTAAGTTTTAAATAGTAAAGTTTGAGGATGTAAAATATTTAAATGGTAAAGTTTGAGGATGTAAAGTTTTAAATAGTAAAGTTTGAGGATGTAAAGTTTTAAATGGTAAAGTTTGAGGATGTAAAGTTTTAAATGGTAAAGTTTGAGGATGTAAAGTTTTTAAATGGTAAAGTTTGAGGATGTAAAGTTTTAAATGGTAAAGTTTGAGGATGTAAAGTTTTAAATGGTAAAGTTTGAGGATGTAAAGTTTTAAATGGTAAAGTTTGAGGGATGTTGAAACACAGTGCTGGAGGTTCTCAGTGTTTCACCACTTAGTCTCTGAATGTTCAGGCCAGGCTCTTATTAATCAAAAACTCTTGTGATCAACAAAAACCCAACGTCCCTGGCACTACAGGGGCCCAGGTTGTAGCATATGCAGGCAGAGTAAACCCATTGTAAATGGACAAAGGTTCAATGTAAACAGGTGTGTATCTTAAGCCCCTCCCTCCTAAAAACAACAAAAAAAAACATCTTAAGCCCCTCCCTCCTAAAAAGCTCCACCCATAATCTCCTCAGCTCCCGCTATCAGCTACAAGCAGAGTTTCCATATAGATCAATGGCTCTGTCTGTCAGTGGAGATTAATCTGACGCAGGATAGGGGCCAAAAGTGCATTGTGAGAAGGGTCCACATGAGTGCTGGGAATTCCTGAAGAGAGGGGCCACACCATGGATGAGTCACCGCTGTAGATTCCGGCCCCATTCCCGTCTTCGGCTCCGCACTGCGGCGCTACATCTGGCATTATTTACAAAACTATTGGATACTCAGCAGAGAACTGGTTTTGACTCGACTATAAATTAAACCCCTACGACGACAAAACAGTTCCAGTTTTGCATCTCCGGTTGGTTTGGGGGGGTTGGGTTGGGTTAGGTTGGGTTGGGTTGAGGGGGGGGTGGGGGGGTAGAATGCATCCACAGTGTGAAAGACCCAAAAGCATCGCTGCGTCTCAGGGACCGTAAGCGCCTGTCTCATAAACAGCCAATTTAAATACACAAGATATGAAAGTGCTGATAAACATAAATGTGTCTTTCATAAAGAGCCACTGAAAGAAAATGCCAGGGATCTAACGGCTTCCATGTGGCGGTGAATTTTTTTTTTGGGGGGGGGGGGGGGGGGTGATGGAAAAATTCAGTCCAGGGTTTCTCTCCTCTTTTTTTCCCCTCCAATTTGAATTTCAGAGTATGGTATTCCGGTATTGGGTTACGTGCTGTCGCCAGCGATCGGCCTCGTCCACCAGCACCAGGCATAACTGTGGCTGCATTGTAGCGTCGGGGGCCCTGTTGGGGGGGGGGGGGGGTTCCTGAGGAACAGCAGAGGTTGTGTTTAAACCCTTTGAAGTGGAGGTTTTTCTAAGTCAGTGTTCTAGAACTCCATTGCTTTCAGTTACCAGTAGTGACTGTTACATCAGCATTAGAATGTGCGGTTAAGAACATTCTAATCACATTTTAATTTGTGATCTGACACCTTAAAGCAGGGGTGTCAAACTCCAGTCCTGGAGGGGCCGCAGTGTCTACAGGTATTTGTGGTTTCCTTTCAATCAGCACCCAGTTAAAGCATTGAGAACAAGGTGTGTGGACTTCTTAGCCAATTAGTGACTTAAATTAATCACTTGTGCTTAAACGCACCAAAAACCAGCAGACACTGCGGCCCTCCAGGACCGGATCTTGACACCCCTGCCTTAAAGGGTTAAACATGGACAGAGGTGAGAGGTCAGCACTGGTCTGATCCCAAAAAGCTGTGGGAGCAACAGACCTGGACAAACTAAGGCAACATCGCAAAAATGATGCCGTAGTGGGAAAGAGAGAGAAACAAAGCTCTTTATTTAAATGTGATACTCAAATAAAGATGAAAAGATTCTAAAGTACAAATGCAAGACAAATGTTTCGGTCACAAGGCCATCACCTGTCCTCAGGAGCGTCAGATTTTCACTGCAGCAAAAAAACTAAAGTAAGAAAAAAACGCAGTTTAGGTTTGAGGGTTGGGTTGCCTCAGCACTGCTGTTAGAATAGAATAGAATAGAATAACTTTTATTTTCCCATTAAGGAACTTCAGTTGTAGCCACCAGCAACAACAAAAAAGACATAGACAGTGGGGCAGATCCACAACACACACACACAAACATAT
>CM056381.1:79605373-79617873 GCA_029718625.1 Synaphobranchus kaupii | reverse complement strand
TGTATTTGGATTGTTCATGGGAAATTGTACAGTGGCTGGAGGCGTATTGGGCCAGTACTGCTGTGGTTTTGCATTTCCACACACTGAATTCTCCCCAAGGGTACAAGTTAAAAGCCTGGTGGGAAATGAAAACACCAACGCCTTTGTGCCCGCATGTTGCCTCCAATCCCTCTTATTTGGAATTGTAAACTGTCGCATGGTTGTGCAAGTAGGGGAACCAATTTACCAAAATTTCTTATATTGATTTGAGCCCGTTCTGAAGAGCACCTGTCGAAGATCATTTTCTGTGATCGTGTTTTAATCTGTATGTAGCTGAGTGAACTGAACCTTGCTTGTGTTTTGCTTATAGTTAACAGATTGCAATTTTTATTTCAGTTTTAATTTGAGTACAGTTTACTGAACATTCATAAGAAAATGAATCTATCTGACCTACCCCACTGAGCAAATGCCAGAATCTAGACGTCTAGAGGAGTGGAAATCTAGTTTGAGAGACGTTTTGATAAAAAGGGACTAAGTTAACCCCAATATAGCTCAGGTTTTACCCGGATATAGCCTGGCTATGTCCTAGTCGGCTAGAAAACTTTCACTTTTCAACCAGAAAAGTGTAGCCTGGTTTTCACCTGAACGCCTAGATGGCATTTTTTACGGACTTTTCACCACAAAAATGTTCATGGGATCTGTCCATCCAGAAGACAAATTAAAATCTGTCATTTTAAAGTCCGTTGCCTTTTTTCCCTGTGTTTTCCAGGATCAGACGTCATTCCGAGCTACGCCAGCACCATGTCAGAGCCCGACAAGCCAGAGATGCCTCCTACCTGCCCGGAGATTCCCAGCGTGGACTTCAGCTACGTGGGCATCGATGCCATCCTAGAGCAGATGAGGAGGAAGGCCATGAAGCAGGGCTTCGAACTCAACATCATGGTCGTGGGTGAGTCCAGCGTATGCACAGTGAACTCAACATCATGGTTGTGGGTGAGTCGAGTGGTGCGTTTAGTGCGTTTACTTTATCTGTGCGAAACAGCAGCAGCATCAGCATACATAACAGGCAAGCTAGTGATCGACAGAACAAACGTTCAGTTTTATTCTGGCGTTCAGTAAAATATGCAGAAGTTGCTGGGAGTATGAACTTGTTGATGCATTTTTCTCTGGCGTGCGCAACGTCCAATTTGCACGCCACCGTGCCTCTCCAAAATGCCAGAGACAAGCATGCGTAAAGGGTGTGCCACCATTCCGTCTGCACGTCTCCCACAGACGGAGACGGAGGGTCGTAAAACCCGGCTCGGCGACGTCTCCTCCCAGCGGCGTCTCGTCTGACGCTCCGAACACACAGATTAAAAGAGTTCACCCCCTCAGGACGCCCAAATAAATGAAGATTAGTAGGCAGCAGGCTGCCAACAGGTGATAATTTAAGCTCCGAACGGTAAATCAAGTTTGTAATTAATCACTGTGCAGATTTAAAGGAATTCAAATGATCTGCGCCTGAGAAGACTATCTGACTGGGGAATGTGAATTTGTAAGAATTCCTGTTTAAATTGGATCAAGGATTATTTGATGTTGGAAGCAGAACAAAGGGTGCGTTCAGAAAAAGAGCATGTGGTGCACACGGATCACTGTACAATTCCTGAATTAATAATAAATTTGATTTATTTAGACTCTGGAGCCAATCTCAAAAGCCAGTCAATCCAGCGAGTAGCTCTTTTTCTTTATATAAAATCACAGTTTATATGATTTAGCAACACAGGAGAGGGCAAGATTTATACCCAGAGCATCATGGGAGTTTCTCATTCCAGTGTGACCCTGGCCATGACCAAATATGAGCCCTGTTCCCCGCCACCCCCGCCCCCCTGTCCACTCAGAACCCTGTCTACTATGTGCCCCTGTCCCCTGTCCACTTAGAACCCTGTCTACTATGTGCCCTGTCCCCCTGTCGACTTAGAACCCTGTCTACTATGTGCCCTGTCCCCTGTCCACTTAGAACCCTGTCTACTATGTGCCCTGTCCCCTGTCCACTCAGAACCCTGTCTACTATGTGCCCTGTCCCCTGTCCACTTAGAACCCTGTCTACTATGTGCCCCCGCCCCCCCTGTCCACTCAGACCCCTGTCTACTATGTGCCCTGTCCCCTGTCCACTCAGAACCCTGTCTACTATGTGCCCTGTCCCCTGTCCACTCAGAACCCTGTCTACTATGTGCCCTGTCCCCTGTCCACTCAGAACCCTGTCTACTATGTGCCCTGTCCCCTGTCCACTCAGAACCCTGTCTACTATGTGCCCTGTCCCCTGTCCACTCAGAACCCTGTCTACTATGTGCCCTGTCCCCTGTCCACTCAGAACCCTGTCTACTATGTGCCCTGTCCCCTGTCCACTCAGAACCCTGTCTACTATGTGCCCTGTCCCCTGTCCACTTAGAACCCTGTCTACTATGTGCCCTGTCCCCTGTCCACTCAGAACCCTGTCTACTATGTGCCCTGTCCCCTGTCCACTCAGAACCCTGTCTACTATGTGCCCTGTCCCCTGTCCACTCAGAACCCTGTCTACTATGTGCCCTGTCCCCCTGTCCACTCAGAACCCTGTCTACTATGTGCCCTGTCCCCTCACTTTGCAAGCAGTCCCGCAAAACTCTTTCCAAACTAGTGAGGAAGTAATTATTCATAATAATATTTATTTTACACATGACACTGATTACAAAGCATAGATTATGAATGAAGATAGAATTAAAAATAATAAAAAGAGAGTAGTTTGTAATATGTCCCCGCTCTTGTACTACAAGTTGTAGTTTTTTACTTCTGGTTTACTTCCCGAAATTATCGGATGAGTGCACAGTTCTGTGGATGAGTGTGCTCCTGAATCCCCTCAACAAAACCCTGTAAATAAGGGGTTCATCCTGGCATTTTAAGTGTCCCCCCATTTGTGAGAAAAACTCGCTCACTCAAATACGCGCCTCAAAGGGGTGAAGGGATCATATTCAGTCATGGCCCTATTTCACAGATTGTCTATGCTAGCCAGATGATCAACTCTACGACCTCCACATTGAACTCACTGCTCTTGTTACATCTCAATCATCCTGCTCATTATTAAGATCCATAACCGGCATTTTAAGACAGACAGTTACCGGATCGTCCAAATACCAACGAGGGCTTCCTCGAATAATGAAGTGTCGGGTATAGATGGCACACAGGAGCTGAACGTCTGGTCTATGTTGACATCTTTGCATGAACCTACTGTATGTTCAGCCCCTAATCTAATTTTGCTCAGGGTCAGAGGCTCTGTAGAGATTTTGAATGTTTGTGTTTGGGATAGAGCAGAGGATTTTGTTTTATTATTGATATTTATTGCAGAAAATTCACGAGGGCTTGCTCTGATTTAGTGTACATACATATAGCTAATTAGCTATTGGTTTACAGATTTGTTAGATTAAACCAGGTAGTTGTATTGAAATTTTAAACTGAATAATATTTTTGGACACATTTATTCATGTACCTCACCAGCTCAGTTTTTTTAAATGGCTCAGTATTTTAGTGGTTTAGTGGTTGTTGGAATGAATCTTAATGTTCTCACGTTCTTTTGTATTCATAAAATCCATTTGAATCAAGGTCAGGCCCAATGCATGGTTTGCTGTCTCTGGTGTAAAATCAACCAGAAGTTCCATGACTGATGATGGTGACAGTTTAAATACAAAATCAGTGCTCCATTCCAGTCGTTAAACATGTAAAATCAGGTGCGATTGAGTTGGATGACTTGTGCACTGCTAGCAAAGGAGCACCTGGTCTCTTATAAAATATGAGGCGCTGGAGCTAACGCTCTTCGCTTTAGTCTCCAGCAGGTGTTTCCCCCAGTGCATTGTGGTATATAAGGAGGTCCTTAGGCCGCTCTGGTTGTTGCTGTGCTAGCCTGACCAGCCCGTGAACCGAGCAGGTGTCGCCCATGGCCGCACAAAGCCCCGCTCTGTGGCGGTCCGGGCGCTTTGGCGGTTTTCCAGCCGTGACCCTCCGGGCGCCCCCGGACACCTCTCCTCCACTGGCCTCCGAGACGGACCAGCTGTTGGCTCCTGGGGGGGCGAGACTCCTGCGTTTTTGCCCTATAAGGCAGCCCCCTCCGCCCGCTCCCCCTTCCCTGTTTATGAATGGGAGGGCTCTGGCTTGGCTCCGCGCAGATCTCTCGCTGTGTGTGTGTGTGTGTCTGTGTGTGTCTGTGTGTGTGTCTGTGTCTGTGTGTGTGTGTGTGTGTGTGTGTGTGTGTGTCTGTGTGTGTGTGTGTGTGTGTGTGTGTGTGTGTGTGTGTGTGTGTGTGTGTGTGTGTGTGTGTGTGTGTGTCTGTGTGCTCCTCGGCACTGCGGACTGAATCACACACGTCTCAAACAGTCCTAACTTGTTCCCGTGGAAAAAGCATCTCTCTGTTGAGAAACTGGCTGACACTCAATGTTTTCCTGAGAAGTTAAGCTGCTGTCACAAAACGGTGTACATTTACCGCGCAGCATTATGGACATTTTTAATGGATTCATTTATTCTCATCATTTTGTTTTTACTTCTGGGTCATCTTTGTCTTTGAAAGGAATATATAGTATCGACATCAAGGGGAAATTCTTATAGATGTTCCAGTCTCCATTCCATTAAGCCTTTTTAAACCTTTAGTCAATCAGGTTGCGTGACTGAGATCTACACATGACTTTGTATTTGTGAACCCACACCCTGAGTCTGATTCCCCCCCACCCCTCCCTACTGAGTCTGATTCCCCCCCACCCCTCCCCACTGAGTCTGATTCCTCCCACCCCTCCCCACTGAGTCTGATTCCTCCCACCCCTCCCCACTGAGTCTGATTCCCCCCACCCCTCCCCACTGAGTCTGATTCCCCCCACCCCTCCCCACTGAGTCTGATTCCTCCCACCCCTCCCCACTGAGTCTGATTCCCCCCACCCCTCCCCACTGAGTCTGATTCCCCCCACCCCTCCCCACTGAGTCTGATTCCCCCCACCCCTCCCCACTGAGTCTGATTCCTCCCACCCCCTCCCCACTGAGTCTGATTCCCCCCCACCCCTCCCCACTGAGTCTGATTCCTCCCATGGTTTCTCCCTGCCACTGGTGCCTCTGGCTTGCTCTGTGGGGGTTTAGGCCAGGGTAAACGGTGAAGCATTGCCTCTGGCTTGCTCTGTGGGGGTTTAGGCCAGAGTAAACGGTGAAGCATTGCCTCTGGCTTGCTCTGTGGGGGTTTAGGCCAGAGTAAACGGTGAAGCATTGCCTCTGGCTTGCTCTGTGGGGGTTTAGGCCAGAGTAAACGGTGAAGCATTGCCTCTGGCTTGCTCTGTGGGGGTTTAGGCCAGGGTAAACGGTGAAGCATTGCCTCTGGCTTGCTCTGTGGGGGTTTAGGCCAGGGTAAACGGTGAAGCATTGCCTCTGGCTTGCTCTGTGGGGGTTTAGGCCAGAGTAAACGGTGAAGCATTGCCTCTGGCTTGCTCTGTGGGGGTTTAGGCCAGAGTAAACGGTGAAGCATTGCCTCTGGCTTGCTCTGTGGGGGTTTAGGCCAGAGTAAACGGTGAAGCATTGCCTCTGGCTTGCTCTGTGGGGGTTTAGGCCAGAGTAAACGGTGAAGCATTGCCTCTGGCTTGCTCTGTGGGGGTTTAGGCCAGAGTAAACGGTGAAGCATTGCCTCTGGCTTGCTCTGTGGGGGTTTAGGCCAGAGTAAACGGTGAAGCATTGCCTCTGGCTTGCTCTGTGGGGGTTTAGGCCAGGGTAAACGGTGAAGCATTGCCTCTGGCTTGCTCTGTGGGGGTTTAGGCCAGAGTAAACGGTGAAGCATTGCCTCTGGCTTGCTCTGTGGGGGTTTAGGCCAGAGTAAACGGTGAAGCATTGCCTCTGGCTTGCTCTGTGGGGGTTTAGGCCAGGGTAAACGGTGAAGCATTGCCTCTGGCTTGCTCTGTGGGGGTTTAGGCCAGGGTAAACGGTGAAGCATTGCCTCTGGCTTGCTCTGTGGGGGTTTAGGCCAGGGTAAACGGTGAAGCATTGCCTCTGGCTTGCTCTGTGGGGGTTTAGGCCAGAGTAAACGGTGAAGCATTGCCTCTGGCTTGCTCTGTGGGGGTTTAGGCCAGAGTAAACGGTGAAGCATTGCCTCTGGCTTGCTCTGTGGGGGTTTAGGCCAGGGTAAACGGTGAAGCATTGCCTCTGGCTTGCTCTGTGGGGGTTTAGGCCAGAGTAAACGGTGAAGCATTGCCTCTGGCTTGCTCTGTGGGGGTTTAGGCCAGAGTAAACGGTGAAGCATTGCCTCTGGCTTGCTCTGTGGGGGTTTAGGCCAGGGTAAACGGTGAAGCATTGCCTCTGGCTTGCTCTGTGGGGGTTTAGGCCAGGGTAAACGGTGAAGCATTGCCTCTGGCTTGCTCTGTGGGGGTTTAGGCCAGAGTAAACGGTGAAGCATTGCCTCTGGCTTGCTCTGTGGGGGTTTAGGCCAGGGTAAACGGTGAAGCATTGCCTCTGGATTGCTCTGTGGGGGTTTAGGCCAGGGTAAACGGTGAAGCAAATTGTGACAAACCCTTTGTAAAATGTGCTATATGAATAAAATGCAATTAATGTAAAATTTGAAGCGATGCATAGGGCCTGTATCACAAGGCAGAGTTAGCTGGATAACTGCACTGAGTAAAACCCGGAACAGCTCTTTTTACTTCAGTCCATGTTCCAGATTTTGGAGGGTTCCGGATTTTACTCAGTGCAGTTATCCAGCTAACTCAGTAATCCTGCTTTGTGATTCAGGCCCCTGGTCCACTATGGCAGCTAGGGGTGTTAACGATTAATCGTTGATCGATTAATTGCCGTTAATAATTTGATCGATCGACCATTTCAAATTTAACGATCAAATTGAACTATTTGCGGTCTCATCTTAATTGTGTCAATGGGAGCTGTTGGTGAAATGCAATCATTAAGTTAAACACAAGGGGGCGCGCGCACTGCAATTAGGAAACATGTTATTAACTTTACACAGAAGAAGACTCACTTGACCATGAAGCACGCTACTTATGCGTGCCTGGGACATCGGTCCCATCGGAACGCGTATTTTCAGCAGCTGGTCTCGCTGTAAACCAACTGCGCACACGACTCACCCCTGATAACGTAAACATGCTTATATTCTTAAATAAAAATCAGCAGGCCTAGGTATTTACTGCACTTATGCAGTTTAAATTTTAAACTGAGGCCTGAGCTGTCGTAGTTTGTCGTAGCTTTCTCATTTCAAGAGGGAACCTATTATAGCGCTGTTTTCAAAAACGTTATTTATCTTTATTTATCTATTTCATAATCATTTTGCAAATTTAAGTTTTTAATTAAGGCTCATCTTATTTTTGTATATGTCATAGACGTACGTGTTAGTCACTGATTCGCCTCGGAAGAGTGAGCGCAATTTCCCGTGCCTTATTAAAATATCATACTTAAAAAAAACAGCATTCATAATTATATTTGTGTTATGCTATGAAACAGGCGCATTTCTCAAATGTTTCAATAAAGCTTTGATTGAGGAAAAAAACATGCATTTTGTATTTTCTATGTAAGCTATTTTTAGCTGTTTTGTTATCGATTGATCGATTGATTGTTCATTAACGTTGACGACTATCGATCAAGGAAATTCCTTAGAATTTGCAACCCTAATGGCAGCAAGAAAACAAAATGGCTGCACAAGCGGACATTTAAACAATCATGCATTTTCAAAATATGTGCCTCAGTAAAGCTTCTAGTTAATCATGCCAATATGAACTGTGCAGTGTTTTTGGGAAGGGTTGGTGTGAGAACTCCCTTGACTCGGTGTGTGTGTGTGTGTGTGTGTGTGTGTGTGTGTGTGTGTGTGTGTGTGTGTGTGTGTGTGTGTGTGTGTGTGTGTGTGTGTGTGTGTGTGCGTGAGTGTGTGTGTGTGTGTGTGTGTGTGTGTGTGTGACTGTGTGAAGGGTTGTGAGGACTCGGTGTGAGTGTATGTGTGCGTGAGTGTCTGTGTGACTGTGTGAAGGGTTGTGAGGACTCGGTGTGACTTGATGTGTCTGTGTGCTTCAGGACAGAGCGGCCTGGGGAAGTCCACGCTCATGAACACCCTGTTTAAATCCAAGGTGAGCCGCAGGTCTGTGCTGACCGCCGCTGAGGAGAGAATCCCCAAGACCATAGAGATCAAGTCCATCAGTCACGGTGAGGAGAGGGGGGCGGGGCTTAGAGAGGGGAGGGGCCAAAATCATGTCCATGAGTTACAGTACGAGAGCTGCTGTGCCCGTCTTCTGACTGGCTCCTGATACGTCTCTATTACTTATTGACCTGGCTCCACTGACCTCTCTCTCTAACTCCTGTTACAGACATTGAAGAGAAAGGCCTGGCTCCACTGACCTGGCTCCACTGACCTCTCTCTCTAACTCCTGTTACAGACATTGAAGAGAAAGGCCTGGCTCCACTGACCTGGCTCCACTGACCTCTCTCTCTAACTCCTGTTACAGACATTGAAGAGAAAGGCGTCAGGATGAAACTCACAGTCATCGATACTCCAGGGTTTGGGGACCAGATCAACAATGAAAACTGGTGAGTGCAGCCAAACTGTGTGTGTGTGTGTGTGTGTGTGTGTGTGTGTGTGTGTGTGTGTGTGTGTGTGTGTGTAAGTGTGTGTGTGTGTGTGTGTGTAAGTGTGTGAGAGAGTGTGTGTGTGTGTGTGTGTGTGTGTGTGTGTGTGTGTGTGTGTGTGTGTGTGTGTGCGCGCGTGCGTGCGTGTGCGTGTGTGAGTGTGTGTGTGCCATGTCAGAAAGATGTTAGTTGTGGTATTTCAATTGCGAGACATGACTTCAGCTAGAACTGTGTTCAATAAGTGTGCAAATTAGCAACCTAACTCAGTAACTAGTTGCCTTTAGCACTATAATGACACTAGCCCCAGCTATAGTTATGTTTTAAAATGAGTGTTTGTGCAGGGCATACAGCCATCTTCCTGACCGAGCGGTTATCTTGTCGCACGCTACAGTCCATGTCTGTGTCCGAATCATCGCCCTTCTTCTTGGGTAACGTTATGCTAGTTGAGTACGCTGGATGAGAACTTTGTTAAGTAGGCGAAATGTTCTCTAAATATAGTGCACTTAAAATCCCAGAATGATATGCTTAATTATTTCCGTGTTTTCGCTGATAATAGTATGGGGGATATTTTTTGCATACTGCATGTCACTAAACAGTAAGCAGTACACAGGAGGCAGTAGATACGGCTCTGACACCAAAGCCTAAGCTCGCTAAAGAAGTTCACAGAACCGTGGCCTGTAACCTGCTGTGATTCATCGGAGTAATGTGGGCGTTAGCAAAAGGATGTCTTAAAAAATCAGTTGCATTTATTTGTGAATCAGTTAACATTTATTTATTTATTTCTGAGACAATAATACCCCCATAGTGTACTGTGTGTGTGGTGTGTGTGCATGTACGTATGTGTGTGTGGTGTGTATGTGTGTATGTGTGTATGACCTGCTCTCTCTCTCCTGTAATGCACACAGCTGGCGGCCCATAATGAAGTTCATTAATGACCAATATGAGCAGTACCTGCAGGAGGAGCTCAACATCAACAGGAAGAAGCGCATCCCAGACTCCCGAGTACACTGCTGTATATACTGCATCCCTCCTACTGGACACTGGTGAGTACATACTCACACACACACACACACACTGCTGTATATACTGCATCCCTCCTACTGGACACTGGTGAGTACATACTACACACACACACACACACACACACACACACACACACACACACACACACACACACACACACACACACACACACACACACACACACACACACACACACACACTGCTGTATATACTGCATCCCTCCTACTGGACACTGGTGAGTACATACTCACACACACACACACACACACACACACTGCTGTATATACTGCATACCCCTTACTGGATACTGGTGAGTACATACTCACACACACACACACACACACACACACACACACACACACACTGCTGTATATACTGCATCCCTCCTACTGGACACTGGTGAGTACATACTCACACACACATACTGCTGTATAGGCAGCCAGCAGCTCACAGGGAAGCGTGTAACTGGCCAGTTTCCTCTGGGGAGGAGGGGTTTATCCGCATCTCATTGTGCAACAGTGACATCCTGTGGTCAGTCTGGGGACTGCAGCCTGCCTGCACCAGTGGCGTGTAAAGTATCTGCCTCTGAAACTGATTTTGCTGTTCAGTTGACAGAGTTAAGTGTGTGTGTGTGTGTGTGTGTGTGTGTGTGTGTGTGTGTGTGTGTGTGTGTGTGTGTGTGTGTGTGTGTGTGTGTGTGTGTGTGTGTGTGTGTGTGTGTGTGTGTGTGTGTGTGTGTGTGTGTGTGTGTGTGTGTAAAGGAGCAGCAGCTGCTTGGCTGTGCTTCTCCTGAATAAAGTGTACATTATACCGCCCAAGGACATAGCAAATGGGAGAAAAAACTAAAATTCATGTTTTAATTTAGCAGAAAAAAAGATTCTACATGAAAGGATTGGTGAAGCCAAGGGTGACAATATGCAGTTGTGCTGTAGAACAGTAGCAATCCCAGGGAGTTTCAAATCTCTGTGCAGCAATTTTAGTCTGTTTTTTAGTCAAAAGTTTTGTGGCTCTATGTGACCCTGAGTCTCACAGGAGTCTTTAACTGACTGAATCCCAGAGTCTCTGGTGTGTGTTGGCTCTTCTGAGTCTTTAAAGGACTGAATCCCAGAGTTTCTGGTGTGTGTTGGCTCTTCTGAGTCTTTAAAGGACGGAATCCCAGAGTGTCTGGTGTGTGTTGGCTCTTCTGAGTCTTTAACAGACTGAATCCCAGAGTCTCTGGTTTGTGTTGGCTCTTCTGAGTCTTTAAAGGACTGTACAATCCCAGAGTCTCTGGTGTGCCTTGGCTCTTCTGAGTCTTTAACGGACTCTATAAAAACATTCCATTCATATTCAGGATGACAGATTACTATTCTGTCATGGATATAGACGAAATGTGTGGCCGTTATTTACTGAAACGATCCCAGATTTTAGCCATGAAAATGACCCATAAAACCGGAGGAATGGTTGACCTTAGCTATAGCCAGGTCATCTTTAGAATCTTTATCTCTAGAGAACCTAACTCGCAGGCAGCTTCAGTTACCTGTTTTAGAATGTTAATTACGTCACCCGGATCATTTTTGCAGCCTGGATAAAATTTCTTTACCAGAGGTATGATTAGGTCATCTTAGAATCTCCATCTGCACAGATCCTGGCGAGCAGGCAGCGTCGTTATAGCAACAGACGCTGTTTTAGAATGCCAGGTATGTCACAGAGGGTTTTAACAGCTGTTTCAGAACGTGAATACATCACCCGGATCATTCTAATGCTGATGTAACAATGACTACTGGTAACTGAAAGCAATGGAGTTCTAGAACACTGATTTAAAACATTCCACACTGGCTGCTGTTTTGAAAATGGAGGGAAACCAACCCCTTAATGACTATTTTAAATGGATATGTTCTGCTGCTCGCTATCAGAGCGCAGTAATGGCGGTAATGCTGGTGGTCCCACAGCTGTGCTGACGGCAGGCTGAGGATACCTGCGGTGAGAGTCGCTCTACAGTGCAGTTAGAGAGAGAGAGAGAGACCAGTCTCCTTCCTTCTCTACATTGTGTTGACATGTCTTCACTCTTGGAAACAGATGTAGGTGATCATTTAAAATGGAGCCAGCAGAGTACAGACATAAAAGCATCTTTATGGGTTACCCCCCTAAATGACATCATGTATTTTATGCATTTTATACACCATTACGCCTCTTAGGAAATATGGCATCTTTAATCACAAAGCCAGGTGTCCAAAAATAGACCAAATCACAGTGTGGTCATAGAGGACAGCTGTGGAGAATATTTGTGACTCATTTTTTCCTGAAACGTCAGAGGCTTTGATTTACTTATTTTTCCTTTGTGAGCGTAGTGACTCAGTCAGGGAGTCAGGGAGTCAGGGAGTCAGGGAGTCTCGCTTGTGTGTCACGTGCAGAAGTGGTTTGAGAGCAAAGGGACGGTACGTTTGGCTGCACAGTACTGTAGTGCAATGAACCTCTCAGAGTTAAATCAGCTCTACCTGTCAGAGTTCATATCAGTCAATGTGCAGAACCTGTAGGCCCCAGAGGGCGGAGGTCAAAGGGCAGAGGGCTGCTCACTCTGTAGAACAGAGAAGCGAGGATGCTGCTGTTTTTCCAACTCTTCTTCCTTTGTGGCCGTTTGAATAGAATAATTTAGAATCACTAGTTATAACTTCTGCTTGTATGTACTGTCAGCTTTAAATGAAGATTGACAGACTCCAGTGTTGTGCTTCTGTTCAAAGACAAGCCGCCCGTCTGCAGCGTGGACACACAGTACAGGGCTTTAACCCTTTGAAGAGCAGGTTTTTTGGAATGATTTCAGTCAGTGTTCTAGAACTCCATTGCTTTCTATTACCAGTAGTGATTGTTACATCAGCATTAGAATGTTCAGGTAAGAACAAGGCATTCTTTCCATTGTGGTCCTCCTAGTG
>CM056381.1:79592873-79597873 GCA_029718625.1 Synaphobranchus kaupii | reverse complement strand
TTATTGTGATTTTGATTAATTGGGGGAGAGACGTAAGGAGTACAGAATGGGTTAATCTTCTGGTGCCTTATGAAATACCAAATAATTATCCTTTCAGCTCTGAATACATTTATAGAGATTGATTTCAAAGAAATGAATAATATTTATGCCTTTTACAGCAATTAAATGTGTTTTCCCTCTCCTCCCCACACACAAACACACAGTAGTTGTACTGGTTACCTAATTCTATTTTATTTATTGGTGATTGTCCAGAAGTACATTGTTATACATAGAACGCAGGGACTGCACTTTTGATAGTGAGAATAACACTTCAGATTAAAAGTGATATTGATGGTACGGGTTCTAATCCAAACTCCACTCCAAAATGGCCGACCCGGCTGTAGCAGCCATTCCCCATGGGAGCCGTTTCATTGGCCGTGATACATATGACACGTGTGCTTGGGGCCTTATTCAAACAGACAGCCCTTTGTGTTATGTTTTCCAGTGTTAACATCTATTGAACAGGAAGTTAACTCTGAACGATTAGCTATGTTTTTTTTCTCGCAAAAACACTTGTTTTGTGGACGCCCTGCAGGGGGGGGGCACAGTAGAAATTTTCACTCGGCCGCCATTTTTTCGGTTGCCATGCCTACAACGTCCTGCAGCTGGGTGTTGGGTTCCGTTTCTGGTTTTAAACGTTATTTTATTTTTGCGTGTGTTCAGTGAGTGCACTTTCATCACCTGATAATGAGCCGCTTCGCTCCACAGCGGGGAGAGAGGTCCTTCATCAGGGACTCTTATAAGTTTAAAATGTTTTCTTTGCTGTTTTGGATTCCCTCCAATTCAGAATGGTCCTACTGTCTCCTACGTCAGGTGGTCTCCAGTCCACCGTAACCCCCCCCCGCCAATTACACAACTGTTTTAATAAGAGACTTTATAATGAGACTTAAAACGCAGCTGACCATGGGCTGGAGATACTCAGCTTTTCACCTTTCAATCTCTAAATATTCAGGCTCAAACTCTTAATGCAAGTCGACTTTATTTATAAGGCACATTTAAAAATGGCTGTACAACTTCAATAAATAAAAAGAGAGACAGGGATAAGACGCAACACATTACACAAAGACAATGCGCCACGATGCAGAGGATCAAAGGCCCAGGAGAATCAAACCTGTCGATCAAGTACTAAATCAAAACTGTCCAATCAAGAACGGAAGAGAAAAATGGAAACTGTTTGTGCCGCTCCAGGGCCTGGGGTGCCTACCGTTGTCTTACTTCGCACATCAAAGCATTTTCATTTTGTCTCAGCAATTGTACGAAATTATGAAGAAATTTGAAATATACAGTATAGCACTTTCTTCCAAAAGTCTGTAGATTCAAAGGGACAGAGGGTAAGTCCGTGCGTCACAGTTTTCCATTTTTATTGCTTTTCATTGCATTTGTGTCTGCAAACCAAAAGAGAAAAAAAAAAAACATTTGTTCATCCTGTTATGTATATTCAATGTGTGCCGAACAATTTTTTGTACTTGTATGAAAATATAACAGAATTCTCTTTGACGTCATGTTATTTCAAAGAAATAAAGATCTAAATTTTAAAACTATTTGCCGTGCTTTTTCTGAACAAATAACTGAAACACTCCTAATGTTACCTGCATTGCACTTATACCAGAATTCCGCATTTTTTCTATTACCAGGAATCTATAAATTGATCAACCAATATTCTAAAGAAAATGAGTAGGCCTATTGATAGGGGATTAGGACTTGCGACCATGGGGCTTCGGTTAAATTCCTATAGCAAATATCTAGCCTCATTGATGGATAATATGTATAAAGAATATTATATGGTATAGGAAGAGTATTGTCATGAAAAATTACATTTGGCTATAAAGATTGAGAGAGCTCAAAAACATAGGCGATTGTTTAGAAAGTCGTGAAAGGCATCATAAGTGCACCCTACACGACTAAACGTACAGCAGGCCTAGAGCCTAACCATGATCTATTTAATGAAAGATTTATCATACGCCAGACTGTTGGAAAGACGAGGACAATGTCCCATTCGGGTTCGTTAAAACAAAGAAAGCGATATTGATGTGTAGTGTTGTAAAATATGGAGGTTTGCTAGAAACATACGTTTTTGTTAACTCATCATTTTGGCTCATTTTGCCAAACTTTGCTGAACATTTAATTTGACTGTGGCTAGCTTGCCTACTGACTTTTGGCATGTTGTCAGGTAGCTTAATCGGTTAAATCCGATAAACAAGAGTCGGGTTTTTTTCAGATTATTTGTTGAAAATACGCTTCTTTCTTACGTTTGACTGCAGAATTTGCCACCATGCATGGTAGGCTGTTGTAAGCCATTTATGCACTGGTGACGTCAAGTGGGATAAATCGGAAGTTTGTGTAAATTGAACAAGTCGCAGTTCTGTCGGAGTCTACGTTCTGTGGAGTCTACCTACATTCTGTAGGCTGGATTTTTGATAGAAACTCCTTATTTGCGCTCCTTATTTAGCTGTCAAAACAACCAGAGTTGTTTAATGTTTTCCCGTTCCAGGCAAGAGTGACTCGCGTCAGACCGTCTGTGATTCAACTAGGGAAGGAGGAGGCCGAGCTCAGAGCTTCGTAATGAACGGCATTTACCTGATCTCCAGGTAACACCGAAGCAGGTCTGTACCTACTCTCGACCCCAAGCAGCCACGCGGTAGAGTGAAACGTTTCGCAAGTGCTTCTCACAGTTTTTTTTTAATCATTTTTTAAATCAGACTGATTTTCAGCGCTCTCTTTATCGCTGCTGTTCAGTGTTGCCATTAAAAACCCACAGACTGCCCAGTATTCCGTTGCCACTCGACGCTTAACTGATCTATTGAAGCAGTTGATTGCAGTTCACCCTATTTCTTGGGGGCTGAATTGGTTGCAGGTTTTCAAAGTGAAAACATGAACTAGCCTCATTGTGGCTCTGCAACGGCAAGATAGAATAGCTCTCTGTTCTAGAAGCTTCTACTGTAGGCTTCACTTAACACCTTGACCTGTGCAGACACAGTCCTTTTCAGGGGCAGGTGCTCGAAGTGAGAAAGGGGGCACAACCTTTTTATACATGGGCACAATCTACAAAAACTGTTTTATAACACCCAGTTATTGTACAGAATATATTTTTACCTGAATTAAGCACAGTAAAACAATAATATTCATATTATCCTGTTTATTCATATAAAATCAATTCTTTTTAAAAAGGGGACATAACATAATCGTGCACTTGAGCACCATTATACAGGTACCTTAATGTACACTGCAGTCTGCCGGTACTCACTAAATGCATAATGCCTTTGGGCTGAGACTGCTCTGGGCACAGTGCTCTGGGCACAGTGCTCTGGGCACAGTGCTCTGGGCACAGTGCTCTGGGCACAGTGCTCTGGGCACAGTGCTCTGGGCACAGTGCTCTGGGCACAGTGCTCTGGGCTGAGACTGCTCTGGGCACAGTGCTCTGGGCTGAGACTGCTCTGGGCACAGTGATTTGGGCTGAGACTGCTCTGGGCACAGTGCTCTGGGCACAGTGCTTTGGGCTGAGACTGCTCTGGGCACAGTGCTCTGGGCTGAGACTGCTCTGGGCACAGTGCTCTGGGCACAGTGCTCTGGGCTGAGACTGCTCTGGGCTGAGACTGCTCTGGGCTGAGACTGCTCTGGGCACAGTGCTTTGGGCTGAGACTGCTCTGGGCACAGTGCTCTGGGCTGAGACTGCTCTGGGCACAGTGCTCTGGGCTGAGACTGCTCTGGGCACAGTGCTCTGGGCACAGTGCTCTGGGCACAGTGCTCTGGGCACAGTGCTCTGGGCTGAGACTGCTCTGGGCACAGTGCTCTGGGCTGAGACTGCTCTGGGCACAGTGCTTTGGGCTGAGACTGCTCTGGGCACAGTGCTCTGGGCTGAGACTGCTCTGGGCACAGTGCTCTGGGCTGAGACTGCTCTGGGCACAGTGCTCTGGGCTGAGACTGCTCTGGGCACAGTGCTCTGGGCTGATACTGCTTTGGGCTGAGACTGCTCTGGGCACAGTGCTCTGGGCTGAGACTGCTCTGGGCACAGTGCTCTGGGCACAGTGCTCTGGGATGAGACTGCTCTGGGCACAGTGCTTTGGGCTGAGACTGCTCTGGGCACAGTGCTCTGGGCACAGTGCTCTGGGCACAGTGCTCTGGGCTGAGACTGCTCTGGGCACAGTGCTCTGGGCACAGTGCTTTGGGCTGAGACTGCTCTGGGCACAGTGCTTTGGGCTGAGACTGCTCTGGGCACAGTGCTCTGGGCACAGTGCTAGCTGTGTTCTGCTTGAGTGCGCAGCCGGTGATCTGAGCTCATTCACACAATGTGCTGCTGCTTTTTTAAATTTTTTTTTATGAATGAGTCCAAGGCCAGTAGTATAACACTGGAATGTGTTATTTAAATGCAGCGTGAGATATATTTAACTTTATTTTTGGCAGCCTTTCCAGAGCAAATATGGGAAATATAACTCAATATCTGTCGCATACGTTAACAGCAGACACAAAAACATAGATGTATGTAGAGAGCAGCCAGAATTGCAGTAATTGGCTATGGGAAAAAAACAGTTAAAATAATGTGTAACTGGAGTTCATTTTGTATTTTTTTTTTTTTAATGTGAAGATTTTTATTTTATTATGTAATGCTCCTCTGTTCTGGACCATCCCAGAAATAAACAGTAATCATGTGGATAAATGAATTCTTCATGCAGTAGTTATAACCAGTAGTTTCTGTGCTCATCTAGCTTCTAGGTGTGTAATTTCAGAGAGCTGGCTATATAACCTGTATTTATGCCACTGATTTATGGATTCTCATCAAAGTGCAACATTTTTTAGTTCTGACTGCGATGGAGCTTTACCTGCCTTGAATGGGTTCCTGTGTTCTGTCCTGGACACGGAGGGATTCTCTGTTCCCAGCTGAGGTTAACCCTTTCAGGTGTAAGATCACAAATATGTGATGAGAATGTTCTTAACTGAACATTCTAATGCTGATGTCACAATCA
>CM056381.1:79526833-79589873 GCA_029718625.1 Synaphobranchus kaupii | reverse complement strand
AGAAATTATTGAAGTTTTGTTGAGATATTTTCACAGGACGGGAACGGGGTGGGGGGGGGGAGGAGGTGCCAACAGGAGGACAAAGGCTTATTTAGAGGGTATATTTATTTGGGGGGTGGAGCTGGGGGGGTGGGTACAGGGGCACTGAGGTTACTGCGAAGTCGCAATGTGCCAGTTTCAGGGCACAAGCCCAATCTTGCGGGAAGAGAAGGTGAATTTATGGCTACGATGTGTTTTTCGTCGTACGAGCTCACGGGCTGTCACATATCTAGAGCAAGAAAGGAAAGAGCGAGAGAGAGAGAGGGAAGGGGGGGAGAGAGAGAGAGAGAGAGAGAGAGAGAGAGGAAGGGGGGAGAGAGAGGAGAGAGAGAGAAGGGGGGAGAGAGAGAGAGAGAGAGAGAGAGAGGGAAGGGGGGGAGAGAGAGAGAGAGAGAGAAGACCCTCCATCAGTGTCCTTGGTGTTATAGTTCTGCCTGAGGCTAATAAATAGTGAGTAATTAATCCAATCATAATGCAGCTTTACCCTTAATTAAGCCAATCATAATGCAGCTTTACCCTTAATTAAGCCAATCATAATGCAGCTTTACCCTTAATTAAGCCAATCATAATGCAGCTTTTACCCTTATGAGTGAGACTATGGTACGCAGCTCTGTGTGTGTGTGTGTGTCTGAGTCTGTCTGTCTGTCTGTGTGTGTGTGTGTGTGTGTTTTGTGTGCACATGGGCAGAGTGTTGGTTAATGTATTATTTTTTTTGTTGGGGGGGGGGGGGGGGTTGTGAGAGGAATGGGGGGCATTCCCTGTGGATAAAAGGAAATCCACCGCATCATTTTTGCTGCCATTACACGTTTCTTTGCACCACCAGATTTGTGAATTCGAGCAGCATTTCAGGTCCTCAGGTCTGTGTGTGTGTGTGTGTGTGTGAGTGTGTGTGTGTGTGTGTGTGTGTGTGTGTAAATCACCAGTATTTCACACTACCTTAGTTTTTTCATTTAAAATGCGGCACGTTAACCGTTCAGTTTACTATTTATATTTAGAATTACTACTAATTATATTAGCAAGCAAGGTGTGTGTAGGCACTATACATTTTCTGCTTACTGAACATTTTTTGTCCTTCAAGTGTTTTTGAGTGTCTGACGCAGAAACAAACATAGAACAAAAAAAAGAGGGGGGGAGGGAGAGAAGGATGGAGAGAGAGATAGAGAGAGAGAGAGAGAGGGAGAGAGAGACAGAGAGGGAGAGAGAGATAGAGAGGGAGAGAGAGATAGAGAGGGAGAGAGAGGGAGAGAGAAGGATGGAGAGAAGGGGAAGGAATGAAGAAGGGGAGGATTGGGGAGAAAAAAGTGAGACACACAGAAGAGAGGGAAAGTCGGAGGACAGTTTGAGTTCAGTCCAGACTGCTGGCTGCTTTATTTGAGATTTTGTGCTAAAATCTGACTCTTTTTTTCCCGCCGTTTCAAAGCATGGCTCAGTTATTTTATAGTTATTTTTATGATGATTAAATTGCTTCGTCACTTTCAAAGGATGTTACAGTTTCCTTGCATGCTCTTAGATAGCTGTCTGTTTAGAGTGAATTAATTCTAGTCATTTTTAATTGTATAATATATAACTATTAACAAGCAATTATTTTATTTTACTCTTAATTGTCTGCCATTTGCTACCACTTTAAAGCAGCGGATGATTGACTCTGTGCTCCTTATGTCTGCCGCCAGAGAGGATGGGCTATGAAAATTAATTCATAGATGTTTTTGAAAATGAATGAATCTACAATATTAATACAGTTCATATGCCCCTCTTATGTTGAACAGAAACAGTTGATGTCATTGTGAGACGCATGTTTGCTGGTATTGTGAGACACTAAAACATGGAGGATAGTATTTGGCGTGGCAGTGTCTAGCACTGAGTATTTATGTATCTACCCCTAGGTGCTCGATAGCTAATGTCTGTCTTACCCAGCTGAACAACACCCTCTAGTTTTACCAGTGCATTTTACTTTCACTGTTAATGTACATTTAGTGTCTTTTAACTCTTTCAAGAGTAGGTTTTTTTGGAATGTCTTTTTTTTCATTCAAAATTCTAAGTCAGTGTTCTAGAACTCCACTGCTTTCAATTACCAGTAGTGATTGTGACATCAGCATTGGAATGTTCAGTTAAGAGCATTCTAATCACAAGTTTGTGATCTTACACCTTTAATTTTCCCACAGCAATGCTGTAAATCACTGACCCCATCACTGGTCTCTGTGGCCTCTCCGCCTGACGGCTCACTAACGGAAGGATACGTTTTTCGATTTCGGTTGAATTCGCCTCTGAGCTTCCATTTCTGCAGGGTATGATTGGTCACGTATGCAGATTGGAGCCCGGCATACAAGACTCCATTCAGACAGTGAGAGAAATTAATTAACAATGTTTAATTTACAGAAGGACAACGTTAGCATAAAAATTAATTACAGATGAGCATTATTTAAATAATACCTGGCGAGTCACTGTCGCCCTCTCCTGGGTGAGTTCATATTGCATTATTTTACAGTCGCTGAGCAGACGCTCTTATCCTGAGCGTTGAACAGCAGTGGAGAACATCACTGTTACTCTCAGGAATACAAAACACAGCGTCACCAAGAAAGCACAGAAGCCCATTTATAACCACATTAACCAAACAAACCAAAGAAAGTACCACTAGACGGATATCTGATCTTATTCCTATAGCGTTATCCAACAGGAAATGGAAAGAAAGAAAGAGGAAGGAAGGATATCTAAGGGGTCGGGAGCCATGGTGCATCTGGAGGGGTGTGTCTTCATTCTCCGCAGGAAGATGGGCAGGGTTTCTGACCTCATATATTAGTCTATGTTTGGTTGTGAAGTGTTTCACATAATTACACGTTACTTGCTGAACTTGGTGGTATGTAAAGCCACACAATACTGGTGAACATGTATCAAGTGTACGACTGTTTGGGTCTGGGAGAGAGGGAAGAAGGCCGCTCCCACTCGCTGATTGTGGGCGGTGGTCTGTGTTGGCAGGGGGCAGGGGGGAGGGGGCAGGGGGAAGGGGGCAGGGGGGAGGGGGCAGGGGGAAGGGGGCAGGTGGCAGAGACTGATGAGGAATATTTAACAGAATCTTCGCAGGGGAATCTAGTGGTGTGATCAGGTAATAAGCAATTCACTTTCCCCTTGACTGCACTTTAACTGGAGCAGTGATGTGTGTGTGTGTGTGTGTGTGTGTGTGTGTGTGTGTGGGGGGGGGGGGGGTGTTTATAACCCCGCAGCGGTAATTCTGTGTTCCTCTTGCCATTTCGCTCCATATAGAGGGAGGAGGAGTGTGCAGTGGTGCATCTTCATCATAATATGTACAATTTCATTGTACCTGTTTTTAGGAAACTTCTGCATTATAGTTCCAATTAAATGTGAAAGACACACCCATAGACCTGCTGTGTCTGACACACAGATATGACCCCTATATGACCCCTCCCCCTGGTTTGAAAGGTCATCAGGAAGAGGGAGCTCATTGCTATCCCTGCACTGTTATTCCCACCCCCCCCCCCCCCCTCCACACACACACCCATTTGTTGTCTCTATCTCAGGTTTGTGTGAGCTGGGCCACCTGGCTACCAACAGAAATTTGCAGAAATATGCACAAAACAAAAAAAAAGGGGCAAGGTAAATGGTAAATGTGGGTTGCCCATGGCAACAGTGGGGTTATTTCTGATGATGGAAATCAATGTGACGAGATGGCCTCCTCAGTCCCAGAGAAAATTAAAAAGGTGGGGGTGTGGGGTGGGGGGGATAGGTACAGGAGGGAGAAATGTTATAAAGGAGAAGTCGGGTCCCGTCTTCCATCGCTGCATTCGTACGAGTGTGCTACATTTGCATTTGTTTGATTTTTGGACGGCTGATATACATTTTGAGGCCGTTATCGGTCCCTGTGTTTGAACCAAAAGCAACGGTAAAAAAAATAAAATAAATTAATGAGCCATTATAGCCAATGCTTCCGTTACCATTGGATGTTGGATGGGCCAATGAGGTGACGGGGCCAGAGAGTGTGGAAGACCCTGCGGGTCCCCACTTTTATTGGTTACCCCTAAATCGGCTCAACATCTGGAAACAACATCCAATTTGTCCACTTAAGCACACAGTGATTTCAATTAAAACAGGGTGGGGACGAGGGAGCAGAGCTTGAACGCTCGGAGACTGCCTGCTGTGGGGGTCTAATATGGGATGCACAGGCAAAGACATGGCCTTGGGGGCTTATTATAGTATAGAGCTGAAACTGGGCACTGCTGGTTCAAATCCAGGCTGGGGCAAAGCTGAGCCGCACAACCCAATGGTAACAGCCTGAACCCTGCCAGTTTACATCCAGCTGTGCACACCAGTTACATTCTGCACAGTTCAGAGTCTCTCAGCGGGAGTCACGCTTATAGGATAAAAACATCACCGAAGCATGAAAGTGTTGCATTATAAGGCCTGTCCCTTGCAGCTGCTTGCAGTCATTTCAATTGCAGGATGTTGCCTTTGGTTATTGAACCGTCTATAAGCCTGTTTATACTTCAAAGCCTTTCTCATTGGCAATGGCATGAAAATGGTACTTAGAAAAACACTGTGGTCTCACATTTTTAACAAAATTGCTAGTTCAGGAAAAAAACTGAACGAGTTGTAATTCACACAAAATTGAAAGCCGTAAGCTTAAAATAGAAACATTCTGAGGTAGTAATAATGAAACATTCTGAGGTAGTAATAATGAAACATACTGAGGTAGTAATAATGAAACATTCTGAGGTAGTAATAATGAAACATTCTGAGGTAGTAATAATGAAACATTCTGAGGTAGTAATAATGAAACATTCTGAGGTAGTAATAATGAAACATTCTGAGGTAGTAATGATGAAGCATTCTGAGGTAGTAATAATGAAGCATTCTGAGGTAGTAATAATGAAACATTCTGAGGTAGTAATAATGAAGCATTCTGAGGTAGTAATGATGAAGCATTCTGAGGTAGTAATAATGAAACATTCTGAGGTAGTAATAATGAAACATTCTGAGGTAGTAATATTGAAGCATTCTGAGGTAGTAATAATGAAACATTCTGAGGTAGTAATAATGACCCCGGCTGGGTTATTGTGGGGCTGGGTTATTGTGGTGCTGGGTTATTGTGGGGCTGGGTTATTGTGGTGCTGGGTTATTGTATGGCTGGGTTATTGTGGGGATGGGTTATTGTACGGCTGGGTTATTGTGGGACTGGGTTATTGTGGGGCTGGGTTATTGTGGTGCTGGGCTATTGTGGGGCTGGGTTATTGTGGGGCTGGGTTATATTACGGCTGGGTGATTGTGGGACTGGGTTATTGTACGGCTGGGTTATTGTGGGGCTGGGTTATATTACGGCTGGGTTATTGTGGGGCTGGGTTATTGTACGGCTGGGTTATTGTGGGACTGGGTTATTGTACGGCTGGGTTATTGTGGGGCTGGGTTATTGTACAGCTG
Organism: Synaphobranchus kaupii; assembly: GCA_029718625.1. NCBI lineage: Eukaryota > Metazoa > Chordata > Actinopteri > Anguilliformes > Synaphobranchidae > Synaphobranchus > Synaphobranchus kaupii. The sequence goes on along the minus strand of CM056381.1, from coordinate 79,584,407 downwards.
GATTATTGTGGGACTGGGTTATTGTGGGGCTTAGCTATTGTGGGGCTGGGTTATTGTCGGGATGGGTTATTGTACGGCTGGGTTAGTGCTGGGTTATTGTGGGCCTGGGTTATTGTGGGTCTGGGTTATTGTGGGACTGGGCTATTGTGGGGCTGGGTTATTGTGGTGCTGGGTTATTGTGGGGCTGGGTTATTGTACGGCTGGGTTATTGTACGGCTGGGTTATTGTGCGGCTGGGTTATTGTGGGGTTGGGTTATTGTGGGGCTGGGTTATTGTGGGGCTGGGTTATTGTGGGGCTGGGTTATTGTGGGGCTGGGTTATTGTGGGGCTGGGTTATTGTGGGGCTGGGTTATTGTACGGCTGGGTTATTGTGGGGCTGGGTTATTGTGGGGCTGGGTTATTGTGGGGATGGCCCCTGCGCAGACAGGGGTGACACAAAGGCCTCAGCGTGCTAGCATGTCTCTGCAGCTACGCACTGAGAATGAGTCGGTCTTATTGGGTCCTGCTGGGTGTGTCTGTGTGTATGTGTGTATGCACATGTGTGTGTGTGTGTGTGTGTGTGTGTGTGAGTGCATATGTGTGGGAAAGCGTTAAATAAGTAATGATGATAATTTATAATGTGCCTTTCACAATGTTGGGGTACTTTACAAAGTAGGGCGGATCCATATAAAGGTTTTTATTTTTAATTTAGCTTGAAAAGTAACATCCACAAAAAATGACTTTTTAAATTTGGAATGAGTGACATTGGGCCACACAGAGGAACCGTTCAGCTTTTTCTGTTGCAGTAGTAAATGGCACATATGGCAGATGTGGCCGTCATCTAAAGACCTTTATGCCTCGCTGTTCTTTTCCTCTTATTTAATCCTCTTTTCCTCCACAAAACACTCAAAAAGCACTTCCGAATAATTTTCAGATTTAGTTTGAGTTCCTCGCAGCCCTTGAAGCTCGAGTGGTTTTAATGTCCTGCATTCCTCTTTGGAGCTGTATAGACCTCTCGATTGGAGAGCACCGTCGTCTACGAGCATTTCATTTAGACCTCTCGATTGGAGAGCACCGTCGTCTACGAGCGTTTCATTTAGACCTCTCGATTGGAGAGCACCGTCGTCTACGAGCGTTTCATTTAGACCTCTCGATTGGAGAGCACCGTCGTCTACGAGCGTTTCATTTAGACCTCTCGATTGGAGAGCACCGTCGTCTACGAGCGTTTCATTTAGACCTCTCGATTGGAGAGCACCGTCATCTACGAGCGTTTCATTTAGACCTCTCGATTGGAGAGCACCGTCGTCTACGAGCGTTTCATTTAGACCTCTCGATTGGAGAGCACCGTCGTCTACGAGCGTTTCATTTATTTACATCACTGACATTGGGATGCTTGGTATTGTGGAATTTTCAGATAAAATTTTTTTTTTTTTTTTTTTTTTAAAAGGTCCCAATTTGTGACCTTGAGTCAGAGCCCACCCACTGTGCCTGCATTAAGAGTGTGTGTGTGTGTGTGTGTGTGTGTGTGTGTGTGTGTGTGTGTGTGTGTGTGTGTGTGTGTGTGTGTGTGTTTTGGGAGGGGGGGTTAGACCACTTCTGGTTATTGGACAATCTTAAGGCCCTGGATCCAATCCCCACTCCCCACTGCACATTACATCACACACCCTGGATCCAATCCCCACTCCCCACTGCACATTACATCACACACAGATGGCTCTCATCCAGAGTGAAAGTTCTGAAAGCTCGCTCCTTGAGGTAACCACTGCAGGGCCTGAGGAACATGGAATTGTGGGTAACCCCCCCCCCCCGTAATTGACAGCTCAGCTGACAGAAGGTAGAAATAAAACAGAAGGGGAATTAAAAAATGAGGGTAAAATAGGGTTACTAACGCAGAGCCCGGTCTGACTATCTAGATGTTGGAATTTAAAATGAGCAGGTGAGGTCATCGCTGTCCAACGTTCTGAAACGGGCAGAAACTCCGATGGCAGCCGTGACGCGTGGCCATTGAATTTAAAAAGTGTCATTCCGATCCCGATTCCCAACATTCAGCGCAGGGAAAACCGCATTCCCAGAGAGGAAAAAGTGTCATTCTGATCCTGATTCCCAACATTCAGCGCAGGGAAAACCGCATTCCCAGAGAGGAAAAAGTGTCATTCTGATCCTGATTCTATTGTTGTGACGGCCAAACGCACATTCAGCGCAGGGAAAACCGCATTCCCAAAGCCTCCCCAGAGTGGTGCTGGGATGGACACTGGGAAAACTCCGCTCCGGGAGCAGGAAGCTGTGAGCAGTAACTATAGCAGAATAACCAGCGAATGATAAAAGAGAAATTAAATGTTGAGGGGAGAGCGTTTGAGCGCAGAGCTGCCGTAACGCCGCTTTTATTCCCGTTTAATAAACACCAGGCAGCGGAGTTTCTCTCCTTTATCTATGTGATATTCCAGAGTTTCTCTCCTTTATCTATGTGATATTCCAGAGTTTCTCTCCTTTATCTATGTGATATTCCAGAGTTTCTCTCCTTTATCTATGTGATATTCCGGAGTTTCTCTCCTTTATCTATGTGATATTCCGCATGGCGCTGCTCCCGATCCTTTCCCTCTTTCCCCGGATGAGCCGTACGGAAGAGAGAGGGAGGAGCAGGGAGCCGCAGAGAGCCAGTTAGGGACTTTATTTTGGAATGAAATTAAAATGGGGGTTCTATCCTGATTCTGCACTCCAGTGTTTTAGTAGCCCATCAAATACAGGATCTGCAGCAGCAGCTTGGATCTGAAGGTATATTTGTTTGCTCAATTTAATCTTAAATTATTTATTACTTAAAACATTTTCATTCTGCTGCCAGCATCTCTTGTGTTTTACAGTCACAGAGACTATGTACTTTGCCTTTATATTTGGAATATAGTGACAACAGCCATGGAATACAATTCAAGTATTTCACTTGAAACTTGTATACAGTTACACTTTGTTTGTAATTGCCCTATTGGTCTAATGTCTGTTGTGATTTATGTAAATGCATTTAAAACATTTTGGCTTTGACTTTTTCAGGAGTAGATTTTTTAGAATTGATTCAGTTTCAGCTTCAGTAAATAATCAAGCACAATTATTACACACACACACACACACACACACACACACACACACACATTCACTTCATCCCAGGCAAAAGCAACAGAGCACCTATCATGTTATTATGGGAACCCACAGAAATTTGAATCATACTGTAATTTATTATCTTTTCACAGTGAGAAACTCAAACATCCTGACATTTTACAGCTTAAGGCAGTTTGACACAAATGATCAACTTCAGTTGAACAAACCAATAGCGGTTAACGGGATGATTTCAAATCTGTATTCAGCTGCTTTACGTCCCTCAGGGCCATTCTAAAGCCGCCCCAGGGGCAGTGTTGGCGACTCCTTTTCCCTTTAATACCAAATGTAACACTTTTTCATCGTGTTTTAATTTATTTTCATTAAATTGTTGAGTTTCTGTAAATACTGTACATATGATTTGAGTCGTAAGAAGTGGTTGGCATTGTGAATTACACAATATTACAAAATTCTGAGGATTGCAAGGGAAATGCCCCCATTATCATGATCAGTGCAGTTAGTAAGAAGTATCTGCAGTATTATATAAATACGTATTATAAGTATTATATATATATTATATAAGTAAATATAAATATAAATACAGTAGATATATAAATATCTCAGAGAACATTTCAGATCCAGTATTTTTAAAAGAAAATGAAAAAGCCAAGAATCACAAGACGACAAATCGTATTTTGTGTAAGCGTGTTTCTGACACGTTATGATTAATAAAATAAATCATAAATCACATCATAGAGCTGATAAATGTGTCAGGGTTAATATGTGTTGACAGCCTTAAGCATCACTCCTGGCGATATGAAGTTATTCATAATTAATAACCATTAAAGCACAAATTGAGATGATTGCTATTGAAAGCTCCACAGGTTGAAGAGGCTGTAGTGGGATTTTGCGACTGAAAAACTTGATTTGATGCTTTAAAACCAGGTCACCATAGGAACCAGCCGATTACACACTTTTTCCCGCTCATTCTGGTTCTATCCCCTCCACTGACCTCACAATGCATGTACAAACTCACACGCACACAATTCACTCTAATTCAGCTAATTCACTCTCTTCTCAGCCTTCCTGTGGTTGACCTTGCTGGTGTCAGAAATACCCCCTCATATCTGTGGAGCTGCCCTAGACCCATAAATACCCCCTCATACCTGCGAGGAGCTGCCCTGGGGTCAGAAATACCCCCTGATACCTGTGGAGCTGCCCTGGGCCCATAAATACCCCCTCATACCTGCGAGGAGCTGCCCTGGGGTTAGAAATACCCCCTCATACCTGAAATAAAAACCCCTTAATATCAGAGAGGAGATACCCTAGCGTCAGATTAGGGAGTGGGTCAGATTAGGGAGTGGGTCAGATTAGGGAGTGGGTCAGATTAGAGAGTGGGTCAGATTAGGGAGTGGGTCAGATTAGGGAGTGGGTCAGATTAGGGAGTGGGTCAGATTAGAGAGTGGGTCAGATTAGGGAGTGGGTCAGATTAGAGAGTGGGTCAGATTAGGGAGTGGGTCAGATTAGAGAGTGGGTTGAGGAGTCGAGGGCTGATTAATGGACTCTGACGCCCGTAATTGAATAAATTATTCCAGTCTGGCCACAGCATGACCGGGATCTAGAGCAGCTTATTATTTTTAACAAGCATTTGATCTTTTCCTCAATTTTTTATTTTTGTTCTCTCTTCTCCCTTCCATTATTTATTCATTTTTGGGGTCTCAGTGTCACCCCTGAAAATGTAAATGAAAGAACAGTGATTAATTGAGCTTATTAGGGATCCTTCTTCTCCTCATCAGATAGAGCTCTACTGTCCCACACGGCCTCTTACAGGAGAATCTGAGTGGGGAATTATGAGTACGCACGTCTGGAGATTATCTCACATTGGCGATCTCCAAAATGTCCGTTTGAAACAGTTAGCCACTCGCCCCTCACCCAGTGGTGATCAGAATTCAATTTCCTGCATTGCAACGTGACACATAAGAGCTGTTAACCATTGCACATAGCTAATCTTATTTCCCAGTTTAATAGCCGTAGTAATGCCGTAATTATTTGTGTACATACTATAGCTAATTTACTGAGGGATCATTATTGCACGGTGCTTTAAAAAAAATGGGTAAAAATGGGTAAGGTCTTTTTTTGAAGTCAGATCCTGTGAATGCAAACGGTCTTCTCCGACTCCAGCGTTAGGGCAGGTGGCGGTGTTTCTTTAAGAGATTTTTAAAAAACAAACGAATGGCATGACGCAGAGAGAAAGGCGAAGGAGATCGCCGTTGCCTGGATAGTCTCGTCTCGTCCGCAGCTCGGTGGCTGATAGGGAGAGATTTTAATATCTTAAATCAGTGGCTCTATATTGAAAGTGTCATCTAATTGAAAATGATTTAGGACGGGTGTGTAAATCCACTGCTGACAGCCTCTCTGCAGTCTCTCCGTCTCCCAGCTCCTGACTCATTTGCATAGGAGCCGTGGGTGTTATAAACCATGCAAATGTGACCCCCCCCCCCCCCCCCCCCATCCCCGTGCCCCCCCATCCCCGTGCCTCTCCAGAGAAATACACGCCGCCTTTGTCCAAAGCAGAGATTTCTCTCTGCACAGCCATTTCACATACCCTCAATATCACCCCTCACCGTGTACCCCAATATCACCCCCTAAATCAAATCAAATAAATATTTATTTGTATAGTGCATTTCACAACCAGTTGTCACAATACACCTCACAGAAAAACCCAGCCTAAACCTAACCGTGCACCCCAATATCACCCCCTAACCCTGCACCCCAATATGACCCCCTAACCATGCACCCCAATATCACCCCTCACCCTGCACCCCAATATCACCCCCTAACCGTGCACCCCAATATGACCCCCTAACCGTGCACCCCAATATGACCCCCTAACCGTGCACCCCAATATCACCCCTCACCCTGCACCCCAATATGACCCCCTAACCATGCACCCCAATATGACCCCCTAACCATGCACCCCAATATCACCCCTCACCCTGCACCCCAATATCACCCCCTAACCGTGCACCCCAATATGACCCCCTAACCATGCACCCCAATATCACCCCTCACCCTGCACCCCAATATCACCCCCTAACCCTGCACCCCAATATCACCCCCTAACCATGCACCCCAATATCACCCCTCACCCTGCACCCCAATATCACCCCCTAACCGTGCACCCCAATATCACCCCCTAACCGTGCACCCCAATATGACCCCCTAACCGTGCACCCCAATATGACCCCCTAACCCTGCACCCCAATATGACCCCCTAACCATGCACCCCAATATCACCCCTCACCCTGCACCCCAATATCACCCCCTAACCGTGCACCCCAATATCACCCCCTAACCGTGCACCCCAATATCACCCCCTAACCGTGCACCCCAATATGACCCCCTAACCGTGCACCCCAATATCACCCCCTAAACGTGCACCCCAATATCACCTCTCACCCTGCACCCCAATATCACCCCCTAACCGTGCACCCCAATATCACCTCTCACCCTGCACCCCAATATGACCCCCTAACCATGCACCCCAATATCACCCCTCACCCTGCACCCCAATATCACCCCCTAACCGTGCACCCCAATATCACCCCCTAACCGTGCACCCCAATATGACCCCCCTAACCGTGCACCCCAATATCACCCCCTAAACGTGCACCCCAATATCACCTCTCACCCTGCACCCCAATATCACCCCCTAACCGTGCACCCCAATATCACCTCTCACCCTGCGCCCCAATATCACCCCCTGACCGTGCACCCCAATATGACCCCCTAACCGTGCACCCCAATATCACCTCTCATCCTGCACCCCAATATCACCCCCTAACCGTGCACCCCAATATCACCCCCTAACCGTGCACCCCAATATCACCCCCTAAACGTGCACCCCAATATCACCTCTCACCCTGCACCCCAATATCACCCCCCTCACCCTGCACCCCAATATCACCCCTCACTCTGCACCCCAATATCACCCCCTAACCGTGCACCCCAATATCACCCCCTAACCCTGCACCCCAATATCACCCCTCAACATTGCACCCCAATTTTTTTTCTGTAGAATTCCAGACGCTGCCAGTCTCCGGCATCGCTGGCCCCGTGTGGTAGCCCAACACCCTATTAAGAGCCTTTAGCGTTTGGTGTTTCCATGGTTTTGGTCATGTGTTTTGCACATGCTAAAGGTCCTCATAAATCAGGCCCTGTACATATAAGAGTGGGCTTTCTGCACATGCTGAAGGTCCTCATAAACCAGGCCCTGTACATATAAGAGTGGGCTTTCTGTCGCTCTGGTTACTGGCCATGTAAGGGTCAGACATCTGGCTGACCATTGAAATCGATGGACAATACAAGTTTCACAATCCCATATTTAATGTCTGTAAACGGCTCCACTGAACTCCCAATAAATCTGTAGCCCACAGCAGCATATTCACACACTTTACCGTCTTCCCCGCAGTATGCCAGGCAGATGGCGCTTATTGTACAAACCCGGCGTTTATGATAATATCAATAAAAAAGTAATCAAATCTGCAAAAACATTATATAGTTAATGTTGGCCCAGTATTCTCCGCTAAAAGCCCACCTCATCAAACTGCAAATTAGTCGCAGCCATAACTTTATTACGGCCCTGACTCGCCGAAGAACGGCCATAAATAATTCACCGGGAGCCGCTGATTTAATTCCGCGAGGTTGGAGCGTGGATGGCGGGCGCTTTATGAAATAGGAACAGCCCCCGTCTTTCGCTGACAACGGGCCCGCAGTAGCACACAAACGCCGTCTCTCTGCAGCTACGTTTTTCCCCGTAGTCAGGTGGCGCCCTGCGATATACGCTTACCCGCCACATCAATCATCCGCTGCGCTCGGGAGCTGCTGCCGCTCGGATCGCGGGGCGGGGGGAGGGGGCGGGGGGAAGGGGCGGGGCTGTGTTATTTTTCTCGCTAAGGGCCAGTTGTCACAGGGCTACCTGCTGCTGACCACACACTGAGTGTGATTATTACACGGTGCTCAGAACCCCCTTAGAGTGCGACTACAGGCGTAAATCCTCCCGCTTTTAGCCGATGCTACAGGATGAGGATGTTGAAAGTGGTACTTTAAGCATTATTATGACGGTGTCTGTTAGTCCGGTGCAAAGGATCCACAGCGATCCCGTGTGCAGGCCTATCCCCAGTAGATTTCTGTAGCCTAATGGTTTTTATTAGCACTGATAGACTTCATATGTGCTTCGTCAGGATGTGTAGTATTTTGATACCGTATCCATACCTATCCATACCTATACATGCCTATACATACCTATACATACCTATCCATACCTATCCATACCTATCCATACCTATACATACCTATCCATACCTATACATACCTATCCATACCTATCCATACCTATACATACCTATCCATACCTATACATACCTATCCATACCTATACATTGCCTTGCAAAAGTATTCAGGCCCTTGAGCACTTCTCACATTTTAGTGATTTACAAATTATAGTGTTTTATTTTAAAACACTGAAGCAACCTTGATTGAATTCTGCATATCATGGTGCTGTGTGTATGTGTGTGTGTGTGTGTGTGTGTGTGTGTGTGTGTGTGTGTGTGTGCGCGCACAATGCCGGGAAGGTGTAGGTCAAATGTGCTCAAATCTCCGTGTTAGTGGAACCTACAGTACGGATCTACAGTACATGGCATGTTTGAGGCACACGTGCACGTGATAAAATAACAAAAAAAGACAAACGAACAGAAGAGAGATAAAGTTATTATATTGCTGCACATATCAGAAAAATGTTGATGTAAAATCTCTACAACTGTAAATATTCCATGTGAAACCCATTAGATTGAGCTTCAATATGTTGCTGTTATTAAGTAGTAATAAAGACAAGCATTAATAACTGTATTATACATCATTAAAGGTGCTTATTTTTATTCCAAAATTGATAAATAGTGTTCTAGTAAATGTGACATGAACCGCACACGACTGCAGACTCATAAACACACACACACACACACACACACACATAAACCAACACGCAGACTCACATACGCAAACCAACATGCACACACACACACACACACACACACACACACACATAAACCAACACGCAGACTCACATACGCAAACCAACACGCACACACACACACACACACACATATTATGCGCACGCACGCACACACATACACTCGGTATGCAGGCTGGAAATATCCCACTGGCATCATTACAAGCCTTATTTCAGTAATTGCTGATTAAAAGGCAGATTTTGATGTGTTTTGTTTGTAAGGGTAAGATTTGCATACAGGAAGTGATTGAAAGGTCCCTTGGAGAGCCGGAGATGAGTCATTGGTTTATGTTCATGGTGTTGGGGGGGGGGCAGTGGGGAGGGTGTGGGGGTACCCCAGACTGCCACTCTCCCACAAATCATGTATCAAATGTTTATTTTATGTTTAACAGCCATAATGAATCACAAACACAGAACATATTGTATACGCTAATACTTAGCCCCTCCCCCTCGGTTTGGTCTTTATAGCTCTTCTCGCTCCGCATTGGACGAAATGGAGAATGTGGGCAGAGCACGGCGGGGGCGGGTTCACACCCTGCAGGTCATGGTGCTGTGTGAAGGCCCTGTTCAGTCATTGGTCAGTCAGATGTTTGCGTGTGTGTGTCTGTATGTGTGTGTTTGTTTGTGTCTGTCTCTGTGTGTGTGTTTGTATCTGTGTGTGTGTGTGTGTGTGTGTCATGGTTTCTGGCAGCTGCTGTTGTTTCTACGTTCGGTTTTTCTTTTGGCGTCATTTGAACGTTCTATCGGATTTTTCCGCCTCCGTTTCGTTGTTTGAATCTCGCCCGGCAATTATTTCTTTCACCTGTTTTAGATTTCCTGCCGGTTATAAATAGCCAGGAATTCCGCATTTTTGACGCTTCCATGTTGTCGTTGCTATATTGACAAGGAGGTCGGTAAAGGTATAAGATTCGCTTCGCTGCTATTCTGGTTCGCACGAATAGGAAACGCAGCAAGTCCAATTAGAGTTAGAAGAAAGATTTATTTTGGTTTTTTTCTTTCCTTTCTATCTTCATCCATTATACTCTCCTACCTGTTGCCTTTTTGTTCAGCTCGTTCTCACTTAGAGCTGTAGGTAACAGGCTCTAGTTTCTCTCCCTTCTCTCGCCCGTTTCTTCAGGGTGTTTCTTTTGTTTATTTTCTCTGACCTCCTGTATTCGCTCCTCGTTAAGGAGCGTGAGGTTCTTTTGTTATTTGTTTACTCGTTAAAGAGTGTGAGATTCTTTTGTTATTGATTACTCGCGATTCTCGAGTTCGCCCTCGTTTGGGGTTGCTTTATTTTTGGCTTACGCCGGGAGGTTTTGTTTCCCACTGTTTATTTTTACCCTTTTCCAGTGCAGATCTGTGCTTTAGTGGTGTAGGTGTTAGTACCTACACTTTTAGAATGAATCCCTGACGGTCGCGCTTGGTCCTCCGACTCCACTCCCCTTACAGTGTGTGTGTCTGTGTCTGTGTCTGTGTGTGTCTGTATGTGTGTGTTTGTTTTTGTCTGTCTGTGTGTGTGTGTGTGTGTGTGTGTGTGTTTGTGTCTGTGTGTGTGTGTGTGTGTGTGTGTGTGTGTTTGTGTCTGTGTGTGTGTGTGTGTGTGTGTGTGTGGGGGGCCCACTCACCCACTCTTCCCTTCATGTTCAGCTGTCTGTCCCCTGCTGTAGGATCGCAGATATCGGACGGGACGCTTGTAGAAATTGGGGTCACCCTTTGGGCATAATTCATTGCCAGACCCCCACCTTACAGGGCCACACGTGTGCATCTGACCCCCCCACAACCAATTTACAGAAGGAAAAAGAATTCACAAATGTGTGATTAGAATGTTCTTAACTGAACATTCTAATGCTGATGTCACAATCAAAGCAACGGAGTTCTGGAACACTGACTGGAAAAAGTCCCCTCTTGTAAGCATGATGAGGGTTAATATGCAGGGCTGTGATAGGCCGGTGAATAATTAGAGACCATGACACTGAGGGCACTTTGGGGGAACAGAAAGGGAGGGAAGAGGGTGACCTGGCGCTCTTGACCCGAGGAGGAGGGGCGTCGGAGCAGATACCGACCTTATGGAAATGCCACGGCCGAGGAGAGCCTCTGTCGCCAGGCAACGAAAACCCCCCCAAATCCCCCCCCCCCCCCCTGTCAAGGTGGAGCTCTTCTGCTGGCCTTTAATTAGGGCTGACCTTCTTCATAGGGTCGGAACAGTTCGGCTCATTAGCTACGAGGACGAAATGCTAGGGCTTTTTAAAATTTTAATTAAGTGCCACTGAGTGAGATACTCCTTTTGACGCAGTCCCTGTTCACACGCCGCCCGATTTAAATCACGTGCACTTAACCGTCATCCTTTTCCTCATGAAGCCCTCGCTGAAATCGTGTCTACAAAGTGTAGCCTTAATTTACTTCATTTAGTTTGGCCCATTTTTGTTGAAGTTCAGCTATGAATTTAACTGCAGCGTGTGTGCTTTTTGCTGAGATCGCAGTGGGGTGATGGTGAGGGGGTGGAGCTTGGTGAGGGGGGTGGAGCTTGGTGAGGGGGGGTGGAGCTTGGTGAGGGGGGGGGGGGGTGTGATGTGCCTAATTAAGCGGAATGAGGACAGTGCAGAGGTGCAGGTCTGACCGTGGGGGAAACTAATTAAGCTGATTAAAGTGGAGCCGCCAGGGTGTAGGGGGTAGAGTAGCCGCCAGGGTGTAGGGGGGTAGAGTAGCTGCCAGCGTGCGTACAGGAGGGGGCTGCCAGCTGCAGTGCGGTGCTACCGATGGAAGATTGTGGAAACTTCCAGACAGTGGGGGGGATCTGGAGGGGACAGTGGCAATCTGGCAACCCCAGCCCTGTGTGCACTGAGCAACCTTCTCATTTCATCTCATTTTGCTCGTCATGCAAACTAGAGGATGATGGGAAAATATGGGGGGTAAAACTGGGAGGAGCTCCACCCTCCTGATTACTGGATGCCACAGACACACAGCCAGTTTCCGCCAATCGCCATTGGCCTGGTGCTGTTGGGTTTTACCATCACGCTCTGTCATTGGTGGAGATTATCTCTGTTTTTCCTGCACGGACGGTGGTCTTATTCCCGGCTTCCCGCGGGAAATGAGACGGAATCTCCGGAAGCTGGAAGCAGGGATCCCAAGTGACTCCGCCAGAGCAGGGTTCCTCCCCTCCCACTGTCAGACCTGGTGCCCATAGGCCAGGAGAACCGTCAATCACTGCCCTGCACTAACTAGGCACTCTGTGATTGGCTTAGACCAGCGGTTGGCTGGTAATGCATCATTGATGACTCCTCCTGTTTTGGGGTGGACAAGGACGCCGCATACCATCGCCATAGCTACAGGCATGGAGAGAGAGGCTTTGCCGCTGGTCTCCCGCTGTTGCTAAGACACCATGCGTCATTAAAATAACGCACTTAAATACCTGTATATAATAACGCACTTAAATACCTGTATATAATAACGCACTTAAATACCTGTATAAAATAACACACTTAAATACTTGTATAAAATAACACACTTAAATACTTGTATAAAATAGCACACTTAAATACATGTATAAAATAACGCACTTAAATACCTGTTTTTTTCAGCATGCAGGGAAAAGGGGTTCATCTTCCAGCTGTGCTTATAACCGATGCATTAGGGTCTAGCAGCTCGGCCATGCCGGGCCTGACGGATTTAATTACCTTCATTGTGGGTCTCGCTCGTTGCTAAATACGCTCACCCTTTTCCACAGCCACCTGCTTCTGTTAACTAAGGGACCATTTATGGGCTCCTGTTGGCATTTACGGTGATACGCACACGCAGCACGTCATGGCTGTAAATCATCATGCTTATAAATGTGTCTTATCGACCACACGCATGTGCAACTGCTATTTCTGTCCGTTGTTAACTTTTTCCTTTTCGCCAGCTGTGCCTGTCCTTTTTAATTTCTCGTCTGTGCTTATTAAACAGTATCGTAAATCAAACATTGGAAATACTCTAAATCTGTTGAGAGCAATTGGGGGGGGGGGGGGGGGTCGTTCATAACCATGCATAATGTTTCATGATTTTGTTTGTGTCTCATTAAAAGTGATCATTTTTGTTTATATCTTCAGCCTCTAATTCCTCAGAGGGAAAACATGAATACTGAAGTGCTGATCTTGTGTGATCTTATTTTGCCTTTTTGTCTTGTGAGAACTGGGTGTACTTTAGTAACATGCTACCGGCTGTAGCCACACTAGCTAAACCCAAGCGTGCACATTTGATTGGCCATTCTCAGATTCCATGCAGCTGATTGGTTGGATTGCCATCAGGTGTCCTCCTGCCTTAGAAGTAGAGGCCAAGCCTGGTCAGATACCTGGCACCTGTGGTGTTCTGTATAGCATAAAACAACACACACACACACACAGATACATACGCACGCACACACACACGCACACACACACATTCACGTCCGTTTCAACAGGAGCATATGAGCCACAGTAATAATATATATTTTTTACAACTAATGACCACCGAGCACACAGGGGTCGGGTCCTCTCCCTCTCTCTCTCCCTCTCTCCCTCCCTCTGGTTCTTTCTCTCTCACTCTCTCCATCTCTTTTTCTCTCTGTCTGTCCCTCTCTACCTCTCCATCTCTTTTTTGCCTTCACCTAAAAAATCAGTTTTAGACCCAAGTAACCAGGTATGGTGATTTAACTGTGTGATCAACGGTTTTATTTGATCAAGTAAGTGCTGATTAATAAAGATCATCTGGGACCCGGGTTGCTTCACATTCAGGACTTTTCTCCTACGTGATTGGTTGGTGATGCTGGGAAATCAATATGGCAGCAGCCATTGGCTGGTTTTAGGTAGTGGTGTCCAGGCCGGATCAACATGTCTAGGTGTCTGACCTTTGACCTCTGACTTAACACTGGTCCTTTGGGTGTCTCTCGTCTGGAGGTGAAATATAAATCAATGGGGCAGCGTCTGGGAGGGGGGGGGGGTCCGAGTGCCTCGTTAAGTCATCGACGTGGCCTGGCGGGATCATTACGCGCAGATCTTCGCTCGCTCTGAGTCTCCAACATGCGCGCGGCAAAGCGCTTGTCGCCATGGCAAGAACGCATTTCTAGGGCAACTAAATGAACCTGTCCGAGCGCTCGAAGAACTTTTGAAACGTCAGATAGGTACGGACCGTTCTCAGCAGAAGATCGGGACGCGGCGCGTCACGTGACACGCGTCAGGCGACCTCTGACGCGGGGTCTCGTAACGGCGCCGGTGGATTAGCGGTTAGATTAACGTCCCCTTGTCGAGCCGTTCGCGGCTGCAGCTCGCATAAACAGCCACACATACACGCGCTTGGGCACAAACATAAATATGAACATGTTCTGCGTGCGTACCTACACGCCCATGAACATGCACACATCACGCGTGGTACATGCTCACATACAAAGCACATACATGTGCACATAGATGCCTTAATAATGTATAAATATAGAAACATTGAAGCTGTGTTTCATTGCATTGGAAGTCAGTTGTCTGGATGGTGTGAATGGACATATTCATTATAACAGGTTGCGCGGTATTAAAAAAATCATATTATATGAAAGGAAATCCCATTTCTTCAGTGGATTTTGTGCTATGTAATATATTGCATTTATTGCACATATCTGATTATGATATATATTGTAATACATGTGATACCTACCGATAAATATTTATTATGCAGCAAACGTCTTGGACATAATCTCAGGCCCTGGAGGGAGGGGGCGGGGTCTGTAAATATGGTAAATATTATTATTATTATTAATATTATTGAATGACACATACAGAGAAAATCTTGTATTTCACCGGGCAGCTGTGATGATGGGACTGAAGGCCTGGGTCACGCCCTCATCTCTCCACCATCCTGTTTAGCCCCTTACCTGCTAATTACAGTCATTTTAATCCTCTTACAAGGTCAAGCTTAAGGGTTTATCAGGTTACTGCAGGCCCGACTGCTGTGGGGAGGGGCATAGGTCATAGAGGGCGTGACACGCATGCTGAAGTACCCAGATAGGACAGGCCAGTCTCACCCAATCCCCACACTCCGCCTCCTTTCAGAGTGAGATCCAGGCCAGTCTCACCCAATCCCACACTCCGCCTCCTTTCAGAGTGAGATCCAGGCCAGTCTCACCCAATCCCACACTCCACAGATCCAGGCCTATCACAAGCTACCCTCTTCACAGGAAGTGAGATACAGGCCTATCACAAGCTCTGCCTTCACAGGAAGTGACATCCAAGCCTGTCACAAGCTCCGCCTTCACAGGAAGTGAGATCCAGGGCTGCTTCCGTGTTCCGTCATCTCTCATTCACAATCAAGCCGAGAGTCTGAACATTTGATTATACTGTCAGATCACTAATCACTTACCTGGATCAGTATTCAAATGGTGGTTAATGGAAAAAATAACATTTAGATGAAGAAAAATACAGATTCTTACTTTTTTCTCATCAATATTCATGAGAGAAGGTCAGAGATGGCTGCAGGAAACAACATTTCCTCTCTGGATGTGAGTGAGAGCCGCTCTTTCTGGATGTGAGTCGTCATTTACCCGGAAAAAGGCCTGAGGGGATGGATGTGTGATTACTTCAATTCAGTCACTGGAGCCACAGATCATTTCAATATCAAAATGTACATCCCTAGTACAGAGTCACATTCCTTGTACAAAATGCACATCCCTAGTACAAATGCACATCACTAGTACAAATGCACGTCCCTAGTACAAATGCACATCCCTAGTACAAATGCACGTCCCTAGTTCAAATGCACATCCCTCGTACAAATGCACATCCCTAGTACAAATGCACGTCCCTAGTTCAAATGCACATCCCTAGTACAAATGCACATCCCTAGTTCAAATGCACATCCCTAGTACAAATGCACATCCCTAGTTCAAATGCACGTCCCTAGTTCAAATGCACGTCCCTAGTACAAATGCACATCCCTAGTTCAAATGCACATCCCTAGTACAAATGCACATCCCTAGTACAAATGCACATCCCTAGTACAAATGCACATCCCTAGTACAAATGCACGTCCCTAGTACAAATGCACATCCCTAGTTCAAATGCACATCCCTAGTACAAATGCACGTCCCTAGTTCAAATGCACGTCCCTAGTACAAATGCACATCCCTAGTACAAATGCACATCCCTAGTTCAAATGCACATCCCTAGTACAAATGCACATCCCTAGTACAAATGCACGTCCCTAGTACAAATGCACATCCCTAGTTCAAATGCACGTCCCTAGTACAAATGCACATCCCTAGTACAAATGCACATCCCTAGTTCAAATGCACATCCCTAGTACAAATGCACATCCCTAGTTCAAATGCACATCCCTCGTACAAATGCACATCCCTAGTACAAATGCACGTCCCTAGTTCAAATGCACGTCCCTAGTACAAATGCACGTCCCTAGTACAAATGCACGTCCCTAGTACAAATGCACATCCCTAGTACAAATGCACGTCCCTAGTACAAATGCACGTCCCTAGTACAAATGCACGTCCCTAGTACAAATGCACATCCCTAGTACAAATGCACATCCCTAGTTCAAATGCACATCCCTAGTACAAATGCACATCCCTAGTTCAAATGCACATCCCTCGTACAAATGCACATCCCTAGTACAAATGCACGTCCCTAGTTCAAATGCACGTCCCTAGTACAAATGCACGTCCCTAGTACAAATGCACGTCCCTAGTACAAATGCACATCCCTAGTTCAAATGCACGTCCCTAGTTCAAATGCACGTCCCTAGTACAAATGCACGTCCCTAGTACAAAGTAATATTCTTTCCGAGGGCTGGAGACTTCACCACCAGTTTATTTCACCACCATGTATTCTTTTTCCATGAAAAAAAATCAATTCAGCATCTTTGTGTCAATATTAATATCCTAAGGATAGAATATTGTAATGGTGCTGCCTGCATCTGTTATTGTTGTAAAAGGTGTGTGACAACCCCATCCAGTAGGGCTAGTATTGAAATGGTATAGTTATTGTATATGATTGTGACAACCCCATCCAGTAGGGCTAGTATTGAAATGGTATAGTTTACACTCCAGAATTGCACCGATACGACATGGCAGGGTCTATTTCAGCAAAGGGCCACAACAGCGGTGATTATGTCTGTGGGCGGAGCCAGAATGACCGTGCCCAAGCACAAATGAGCGGTTCTGTTACATCGTTATATTCAGTAGCGTTTCCCATGATGCCTGAATTGTTGGGTCTGTTTCACCGCTGATTTTAAATGGGGACACTTAACTGATTTTTCCAGGTTGCTGAGCATGTGTGCATCTGTGTGTGTGTTTCTAACACTCTCTTCTCTGTTACTCTGTGTGTGTGTGTGTGTGTGTGTGTGTGTGTGTGTGTGTGTGTGTGTGTGTGTGTGTGTGTGTGTGTGTGTGTGTGTGTGTGTGCGCGTGCGTATGTGGACTGAATCCAAGCCAGAGTCAGGTGTGAGACAAAGAGCGGCCTCCCCACTGTTAATGACTAACTCGGCAAACAGCAGCTTGTTGCCCCCGGCAACCACCTTCACCCAAAACCAGTTAATAGCTCCATTAATAATGCACAGAGCAGTGAGACAGAGACACCAATGGGCTTACCTTCTATACAGCAGGACCAGGACCATACCGCCATACCGCTCCCCGTCAGAGCCATACCGCCATACCTCTCCCCATCAGAGCCATACCGCCATACCTCTCCCCATCAGAGCCATACCGCCATACCTCTCCCCATCAGAGCCATACCGCCATACCTCTCCCCATCAGAGCCATACCGCCATACCTCTCCCCATCAGAGCCATACCGCCATACCTCTCCCCATCAGAGCCATACCGCCATACCTCTCCCCATCAGAGCCATACCGCCATACCTCTCCCCATCAGAGCCATACCGCCATACCTCTCCCCATCAGAGCCATACCGCCATACCTCTCCCCATCAGAGCCATACCGCCATACCTCTCCCCATCAGAGCCATACCGCCATACCTCTCCCCATCAGAGCCATACCGCCATACCTCTCCCCATCAGAGCCATACCGCCATACCTCTCCCCATCAGAGCCATACTGCCATACCTCTCCCCATCAGAGCCATACCGCCATACCTCTCCACGCAGAGCCATACCGCCATACCTCTCCCCGTCAGAGCCATACCGCCATACCTCTCCCCGTCAGAACCATACCGCCATACCTCTCCCTGTCAGAGCCATACCAGCATACCTCTCCCCGTCATAGCCATACCGCCATACCTCTCCCCGTCAGAGCCATACCGCCATACCTCTCCCCGTCAGAGCCATACCGCCATACCTCTCCCCATCAGAGCCATACCGCCATACCTCTCCCTATCAGAGCCATACCGCCATACCTCTCCCCGTCAGAACCATACCGCCATACCTCTCCCTGTCAGAGCCATACCGCCATACCTCTCCCCATCAGAGCCATACCGCCATACCTCTCCCCATCAGAGCCATACCGTCATACCTCTCCCCATCAGAGCCATACCGCCATACCTCTCCCCATCAGAGCCATACCGCCATACCTCTCCCCGTCAGAGCCATACCGCCATACCTCTCCCCATCAGAGCCATACCGCCATACCTCTCCCCGTCAGAGCCATACCGCCATACCTCTCCCCATCAGAGCCATACCGCCATACCTCTCCCCTTCAGAGCCATACCGCCATACCTCTCCCCATCAGAGCCATACCGCCATACCTCTCCCCATCAGAGCCATACCGCCATACCTCTCCCCATCAGAGCCATACCGCCATACCTCTCCCCATCAGAGCCATACCGCCATACCTCTCCCCATCAGAGCCATACCGCCATACCTCTCCCCATCAGAGCCATACCGCCATACCTCTCCCCATCAGAGCCATACTGCCATACCTCTCCCCATCAGAGCCATACCGCCATACCTCTCCCCATCAGAGCCATACCGCCATACCTCTCCCCATCAGAGCCATACCGCCATACCTCTCCCCATCAGAGCCATACCGCCATACCTCTCCCCGCAGAGCCATACCGCCATACCTCTCCCCATCAGAGCCATACCGCCATACCTCTCCCCATCAGAGCCATACCGCCATACCTCTCCCCATCAGAGCCATACCAGCATACCTCTCCACGCAGAGCCATACCGCCATACCTCTCCCCATCAGAGCCATACCGCCATACCTCTCCACGCAGAGCCATACCGCCATACCTCTCCCCGTCAGAGCCATACCGCCATACCTCTCCCCATCAGAGCCATACCGCCATACCTCTCCCCATCAGAGCCATACCGCCATACCTCTCCCCATCAGAGCCATACCGCCATACCTCTCCCCGCAGAGCCATACCGCCATACCTCTCCCCATCAGAGCCATACCGCCATACCTCTCCCCATCAGAGCCATACCGCCATACCTCTCCCCATCAGAGCCATACCAGCATACCTCTCCACGCAGAGCCATACCGCCATACCTCTCCCCATCAGAGCCATACCGCCATACCTCTCCACGCAGAGCCATACCGCCATACCTCTCCCCGTCAGAGCCATACCGCCATACCTCTCCCCATCAGAGCCATACCGCCATACCTCTCCCCATCAGAGCCATACCGCCATACCTCTCTCCGCAGAGCCATACCGCCATACCTCTCCCCGTCAGAGCCATACCACCATACCACTCCCCTGTGGAGCCATACCGCCATACCTCTCCCCGTCAGAGCCATACCACCATACCACTCCCCTGTGGAGCCATACCGCCATACCTCTCCCCATCAGAGCCATACCGCCATACCTCTCCCCATCAGAGCCATACCGCCATACCTCTCCCCATCAGAGCCATACCGCCATACCTCTCCCCATCAGAGCCATACCGCCATACCTCTCCCCGTCAGAGCCATACCACCATACCTCTCCCCATCAGAGCCATACAGCCATACCTCTCCCCATCAGAGCCATACCACCATACCTCTCCCCGTCAGAGCCATACCGCCATACCTCTCCCCATCAGAGCCATACCGCCATACCTCTCCCCGTCAGAGCCATACCGCCATACCTCTCCCCATCAGAGCCATACCGCCATACCTCTCCCCATCAGAGCCATACCGCCATACCTCTCCCCGTCAGAACCATACCGCCATACCTCTCCCTGTCAGAGCCATACCACCATACCTCTCCCCATCAGAGCCATACCGCCATACCTCTCCCCATCAGAGCCATACCGTCATACCTCTCCCCATCAGAGCCATACCGCCATACCTCTCCCCATCAGAGCCATACCGCCATACCTCTCCCCATCAGAGCCATACCGCCATACCTCTCCCCATCAGAGCCATACCGCCATACCTCTCCCCATCAGAGCCATACCGCCATACCTCTCCCCATCAGAGCCATACCACCATACCTCTCCACGCAGAGCCATACCGCCATACCTCTCCCCATCAGAGCCATACCGCCATACCTCTCCCCGTCAGAGCCATACCGCCATACCTCTCCCCGTCAGAGCCATACCGCCATACCTCTCCCCGTCAGAGCCATACCGCCATACCTCTCCCCATCAGAGCCATACCGCCATACCTCTCCCCGTCAGAGCCATACCGCCATACCGCTCCCCGTCAGAGCCATACCGCCATACCTCTCCCCATCAGAGCCATACCGCCATACCTCTCCCCATCAGAGCCATACTGCCATACCTCTCCCCATCAGAGCCATACCGCCATACCTCTCCCCATCAGAGCCATACCGCCATACCTCTCCCCATCAGAGCCATACCGCCATACCTCTCCCCATCAGAGCCATACCACCATACCTCTCCCCATCAGAGCCATACCAGCATACCTCTCCACACGGCGGCCTACAGCCGCTCTGTTTATTCCTCCTCTCCTGGAGGCCCTGATAATAGGATTAGTCTGACAGTAATGCACCGCTGCGCTCTGGACTAACTAACTAATAAATCGTGCAGCAGGAATTAGGCGTATCAATGGTGAGGGAAGATTAAAAGAGATTATATTTGAATTAAACTAAGCGCAGGTTCCCCAGGCACCCGATGGAGGATTTCTTCTCTTTCGTTTCATTCACTCTTTTTTCCAGACGGTCTCCCTGAAACCGCTGTTCCAAATTAGCTGTCACAAATGTTGAGATTGCTTGTTTATGTCATCGTTATTGACATGGACGTGATATAAATAATATTTACGCTGCTCATCATAATCTCATGGTTTATTTGAATATCATTTAGAGGTAAAAATCTGCCGTTGCGCCCCCTCCCCCTCTCTCCCTCCCTCCCCCCCTCCCTCTCCCTCCCTCTCCCTCCCCCTCCCCTCCCTCCCTTACCCCTGAAAAAAGGCAAATGAAAACCTTAAATTCATGCAGCCATGTAGTCATACAGTCAGGCGTAGTATTTTGGCTGGTGTGTTGTTCAGCGATGTGGGGGGTGTAAATGGACTTGCTACGGGGAAATAGTGACACTTAGAAACTACGTATTCTGCAGAAATCGTCACGAACCGTCTACCAGTAAAGTTAAAACACAGAGTTTGTGATTTCCACTAATAGTTTGGCTGCAGGAGCAACGAATGGTGACGCCGGCATCATTATCACTAGGCATCTGCGCAAAGGGGTTAAGAAAACATGACAATGTTTTTTTGCCTAACGTTCATGGACATATGTATATATTATATATATAAGGTAAATATAGGTTCTGAATAGAAGAAACTCAATTTATCCTCAGTAGGCTACCAGCATAACCAGTTCAAAATAAGTTCAGGTTTCAGGTGATTGGATGCTGTGATGCTTTAAGGACGGTAAAATGAAGGTACTTTCTAGATTGACACAATAACCCAATTTCAAAAATATTAAAATCTATGCAATATATGTAGCATAGACAAATTGCATGTAATAATATTGAATATTACAGTTTTAAAAGACCTGTAAACTGCTTGAATGAAGCATTGGGACAGCCAGTCCTGTGGGACCTGCTTTGTCCTAATGATTTGATCTGAAGTTGTTATGTGGTTCAGAGGCAGCCCACCTGCAGTATCAGGTGGCGGGCCTCTGCTAATTGAAAGATAAGATTTCATCCCTGGGGAACTGGAGAACTATCTTTGCCTGGCAGATGAAACGTGTTGCAGACGCCTCATTGGAAACCATTCAGTCTCTGGGTGTTTACTTAAGCTCTGCTGGTAATGTGGATATGGTTACAGCGTTATGGCTTATGCTACAGTCATGCTGAGAACCAGTCACTGTTTAACAATCACACAAGCCCCCCCGCTCCCCCCTCTCCACTCCTTTAAACACTCCTGTCGATCCACAGATGTTTGTGTCTTTTAAAATGGCATTGATCAGTGAGCTGTATATTATCTCTTATTGAGCTTGGTTTCAATAATAACGTTCTTCATCTCTCCTGGTGTTTTTATAGTCATTGCTGTTGGTGGTGGGAGGAGCCGGGGGGCAGGGGAATGGGAGGAGGGGCAGTTCACCTCTGACGCTGTAAGGACAGACCTGGATTCAGGTGTGC
This sequence comes from Synaphobranchus kaupii, assembly GCA_029718625.1. Classification (NCBI taxonomy): domain Eukaryota; kingdom Metazoa; phylum Chordata; class Actinopteri; order Anguilliformes; family Synaphobranchidae; genus Synaphobranchus; species Synaphobranchus kaupii. The sequence goes on along the minus strand of CM056381.1, from coordinate 79,561,810 downwards.
CTGTCAGGAAAAACATAAAGCACCAGTTTGAATGATCCAGAGCTCAGACCGTAGAGTCAGCCTTCGCCTGTAAATCTGGAGCCACAGCCTCAAAAAAACATATTGCATATTGGGTACATAAAACAGTGCGCTTTAACGCTGTTTTAGTGGGGCAGCACTAATATGTGATTAGAATGTCCTTAACTGAACATTCTAATGCTGATGTAACAATCACTACCGGTAGCTGAGTTCTAGAATTTTGAAAAAGCATTCCAGAAAAACCTACTCTTAATGATGTTATATAGGGGTTCATTAGAGTGTGCAATGCTGGGGTTCATTAGAGTGTGCAATGCTGGGGTTCATTAGAGTGTGCAATGCTGGGGCTTCATTAGAGTGTGCAATGCTGGGGGTTCATTAGAGTGTGCAATGCTGGGGTTCATTAGAGTGTGCAATGCTGGGGGTTCATTAGAGTGTGCAATGCTGGGGTTCATTAGAGTGTGCAATGCTGGGGTTCATTAGAGTGTGCAATGCTGGGGTTCATTAGAGTGTGCAATGCTGGGCTTCATTAGAGTGTGCAATGCTGGGGGTTCATTAGAGTGTGCAATGCTGGGGCTTCATTAGAGTGTGCAATGTTGGGGGTTCATTAGAGTGTGCAATGCTGGGGTTCATTAGAGTGTGTAATGTTGGGGGTTCATTAGAGTGTGCAATGCTGGGGTTCATTAGAGTGTAATGCTGGGGCTTCATTAGAGAGGCACAGATGCAGCTGAGATGGGTCAGTGGAAGCTCTGTTCTCCCTATCTTAGAGTACGCTGCTGTGACACTCTTCTCGAGAGGCGGTAGTATCTTAGAGCACGCTGCTGTGACACTCTTCTCGAGAGGGGGTAGACTTCATTTTATTGCCTTCATTGATCGTCAGTCCACACATTGAAGGAGATCGATATTTGGATTAGAACCATACATCTCTCCCTCTTGCTATCTAACCCCACCCCCAAACCCCCTCCCCCACAACCTTATCACCACTCCTCCATCAAACTGGCAGCAGCAAGAGAGAGAGAGTGTGTGTGTGTGTGTGTGTGTATATGTTTGCATGCATGCGTACGTGCATGCATGTGTTTGTGTGTGCGTGTGTGTGTCTGTGTGTGCACGTGTGTTTGCATGTATGTGTGAGTGTGCGTGTGTCCATGTGCGTGTGTGTGTGCGTGTGTGTGTGTGTGTGTGTGGGGTGGGGTTTGGGGGCGGTAGAGGGAGGGTGTTGTTGTGCAGACTAGAGAAACCCTGATACACACAGTATCCAATGGAGTCTGGAGGCTGTAATGAGGGAAACAGCTGGTCCCTGTCTGTGATGCGGTCTGAATGCGAGCCCGCTCCCCCCCCCCCCCACTCCCCGCACCCCCCCTGCCCCCCTCCCCCCGTCCCCCACTCACACTCCCCCACCCCCCCCCCTCCCGTTCTCGCCTGCCTGCCTGAACGCACTACACTATATCTACACTATATCTACATATCTACTGTAATTGACATTTCCCATTTGGCCAGTTCTATATCTCTTGGCTGCTGTCGCCTAGGAAACGGAGATGGGGCCTCAGCTGGCTGGTACATTGTGCCCCGTGGGCTGTCTGGCGATACACGGCCCTCCCTTAATGCCACAGCTCACCACAGCAGGCCTTTTAAAGGGTATTTAATAAGCCAAATAATAATAACAACGCTAAAATTAAATAATAACCTTTAATCCATTTTCGGGAATGAATTAGGTGAATTTTTTATGAGCCCTGGCAGGGGGAGCACTGGAGGTGGTCTCTGTGCCTGCCTGGGATCTCCTGTAAGTATATGAAGGTGCTGTAAGTATGCATATACAGTATGTATACACAGTGTGCAGAGAGGAGGGACCCTCTTTTCCTGATTTTCAGATTTTTGGACAAAAATTTGTCCCCCATTTTTACGCCTCCCATATTCCCATATTCCATCTCCCATCCTTACGATTCCCATATTCCCATATTCCATCTCCCATCCTTATGATTCCCATATTCCCATATTCCATCTCCCATCCTTACGATTCCCATATTCCCATATTCCATCTCCCATCCTTATGATTCCCATATTCCATCTCCCATCCTTATGATTCCCATATTCCCTGATTTCATCTCTCATCCTTACGATTCCAATATTCCCTGATTTCATCTCTCATCCTTACGATTCCAATATTCCCTGATTTCATCTCTCATCCTTACGATTCCCATATTCCCATATTCCATCTCCCATCCTTATGATTCCCATATTTTCAGATGTTTCTTTAAGATGATATAATCACACAATATACCATTTCAAAGTGTTAAAACTTACGACTCTATCTCTATAAACTGTTTTATGATCCCAATGTTATAGCGACAACGGTTCTTTATTTTGTAACTTGACACAACACACAACACAGGCTCAATCAAAACGCAAAAAGCAATTGTGCTTGTGCATGTGTCTGTGCATCTGTGTGTGTGTGTGTGTGTGTGTGTGTGTGTGTGTGTGTGTGTGTGTGTGTGTGTGTGTGTGTGTGAATGTGTGTTCGCGCTTGTGTCTGTCTGTGTGAGTGAGTGAGTTTGTGTGTGTGTGCTTGTGTGTGTCTGTGTGAGTGAGTGAGTTTGTGTGTGTGTGTGCATTTGTGCATTGCATATACATATGTGTGTCCAGATGGCTGTGCACATGCGTGTAGTCTCTGTGTGTGCGCGTGTGTCCATATGTGATTGCGTTGTGTGGGTTGTGTACTAGAAACTGTATGAGTGTGTGTATGTTTCTGTGAGGGTGTGCACATAATATATATGTAATGTCATATATTAATAATGTCATATATTATCAAGATTACATTTTTTGTAAAAATGTTATTTTGCAACAACTATTTTTGCAGTTATAAATGCTTCGTAAATTATTGTTAATAACAGTGTTATTATTATATAATTAGATCATTTAAAAGCACTACTCAGGGCTAGTGTCCTTTTTTTAAAGTCAGTAAATGTGTTAAGGACGGAGACCAGGATGGCTACATTGATATAACTCCAAACAATATGCACTGTTGAGAATGGGGTAAATACTGTATATTGCCAAATACCTGCATTTTGTAACCTTCTGTTTTTCTCAATGCACAACCTCCTTCTAAATATCATATGTACTAAATATCATATGTACTAATATGTAATATGAACAGAGGTGGAAACTCCAGGGGTCAGCAAGTGAAAGTCCTGCCATGTGTTTCTTCCAGCCAGCTGATTTCACTAATTAGTTCTACCTCTTGGCTGAAGAATCACCTGGATTTGCTAATTAGCTAATTAGATTGGAATAAAATACTGGGAAGGACTTTTACTTCCTGAACCTGGATCTTCTACCTCTGCATATTAATTTGACTTGGACTGAAAATGAGGAATGCTGGTGAGTGTATGGAAGGATGGAGCCTTTTCTACCCAACGGTGAGAGGCAGTGAGAGGCAGTGAGAGGAGGTGAGAGGCAGTGAGTGGCGGTGAGAGGCGCCCCAGGATGTGCCCTTTGGCAGCAGTAATACCCCATAAATGCATTTAAACAGGGCGATGGGCACCTGGGGGAGAGACTGACCACACGCTGACCAGGAGCAAGGCTGGCCTGCCATTCCCTGGCAAATTAATCATTCAGGGTTCTCATGCTATCGTTCATTCAGACAAGCCTGCCTTTCTATGCAGTAATTCCCCGAAGCTCTAATCAGCCTGTCCTTTTATTCTGTTCAGAATCCCATAACAGAAATCCAACTCTCTCAGTCTGTTCTATATTTCTATTTAAGGCCCCCCCCCCCATCCCTGTGTCTGCTTAGTGCTCAGAACCTCTGACCGGTCTGTGCTGTACTGTGATTGGTTAAGGCGAGGGGGCGGGTGGTCTGTGCTGTATTGTGATTGGTTAAGGTGAGGGGGCGGGTGGTCTGTGCTGTATTGTGATTGGTTAAGGCGAGGGGGCGGGTGGTCTGTGCTGTATTGTGATTGGTTAAGGTGAGGGGGCGGGTGATCTGTGCTGTATTGTGATTGGTTAAGGTGAGGGGGCGGGTGGTCTGTGCTGTATTGTGATTGGTTAAGGCGAGGGGGCGGGTGGTCTGTGCTGTATTGTGATTGGTTAAGGTGAGGGGGCGGGTGGTCTGTGCTGTATTGTGATTGGTTAAGGCGAGGGGGCGGGTGGTCTGTGCTGTATTGTGATTGGTTAAGGTGAGGGGGCGGGTGGTCTGTGCTGTATTGTGATTGGTTAAGGTGAGGGGGCGGGTGGTCTGTGCTGTATTGTGATTGGTTAAGGTGAGGGGGCGGGTGGTCTGTGCTGTATTGTGATTGGTTAAGATGAGGGGGCGGGTGGTCTGTGCTGTATTGTGATTGGTTAAGGTGAGGGGGCGGGTGGTCTGTGCTGTATTGTGATTGGTTAAGGTGAGGGGGTTCCCACTCATGGTTACGCAATAAAGAGAAGCTTCATTAGCACAATGGTGACCTCAGTCTTTTCTGTTTTGGGTTCTTCAGTTCCTCAAAGACGGCGCCCGTCTCCCCTTCACTGTCGAAGACCGCTATTGAAATAGAAATTTGGCGGAAATTGGCCCACGAGGCATTGGGCAGGAGGTGTAATTAGGGGTTGGAGCGGAAAGCAGAACGCTGGAGGCCTGTGTGTGTGTGTGTGAGGGAGGGAGGGAGGGAGGGAGGGAGAGGGAGAGAGTGGGAGAGAGTGGGAGAGGGAGGGAGAGAGGAAGATGGAGAGAGAGAGAGTACGGATGGGGGGACAGTTAGGGGTTGGCTAAATGTATTATTCATTTATGTGCTTATTTATTAAGACTGTTAAAATAGTGAAGAGACCAAACATTATTAAACCACAAATATTATTTCTTTTGAACTTTGGAGGTTATAGATGTGATTTATAATATGAAGAATATTTTTGGGATTATTAGCAATACATTTATTTTAATGAATTTATAGATTACAAAGCAAAAGCATTACAAGTCATATATTGTTTTCTTGAGTTATTAACGGTATAACGGCTTAGTGTCCTCCATTTCTTTAATAAGTCATAGCTTATTAAGTATTATTTAAAGGATAGTTTTTGTATTATTTTTGTTTAGCGTATGATTTGACCCAGAGAGGTTCTGTGCTGTATTGTGATTGGTTAAGGTTTTCGGTACTAACAAAGGTTTCTGACATATAACGGTAATAAAGGATATTTTATGTATTCAAATATATACAGTATGTAATAAACATTTCAACATCTGAAAGCGACAACAATTTGTGGATTTGCTCATATGTTGTGAAGTGTTGCAATATCTCAATAATATATTTCAATATAGTTTCAGTATATGCCATTTCTATAAGGTACCATGTCAGCATGTAAGCTTGGTCAGGACTCTGGCAGAGCTACAGGATTTGTTGTGTAATTAGGGTTAGGGTTAAAGCTGTAATTAGGGTTAGGGTTAAAGCTGTAATTAGGGTTAGGGTTAAAGCTGTAATTAGGGTTAGGGTTAAAGCTGTAATTAGCTCCCATGGAAGGAGGGAGAGTTCCGGTCCACAGGATTCTCCTCCGATCAGTGCAATACAAACTCTTCTGCTGCCACACCGGAACGGGTGTCCTACCAACGGGACAGGTGAGAGCAGTGAGAGCAGTGTGGAACAGTGCCTCCTCCCCCTCCCGCAGAGTTACACACACACCTCCGCACACACTATTCCCAGAATATCTCCATGCTAATTATCCGCAGATTAAATTAAAGGCTTCACATTGGAAGGTAATTGAATTTTATCTCAAGAGTCTATAATTACATTGTTTTTAAATTGGGAGGGAGGGGCTCCCGTGTGGCATCGGTAGTGCTATTCTTAAATGTGCCCCTGTGGGGGTGTTAAAGGAATTGTTCGAGGCACTTAGCGGCGAGCGAGCGAGCGTGTGGGTGGGCGTGGATGGGGCCTCGCTCCGAGGGCAGCAGCATCGTGCACACACGTGAAGCTCCGTTTGTAATCACGCACAACGATGCCTTCATTACAGGCTGTAATTATTTTGTCAGGAGGTTTTCATGTCAGTTTTGTTGTAAACTCACCAAACTCACACGTGTTAAAACAACACGCAAACGGGAGCTCGTCAGCCCCCGTGCTCCTAACTGCAGATGAATGGAGGATTTTGGAGAGATTTTGGAATGTTTTTTTTTTTTTTCAAAGCTCTAAGTCAGTGTTCTAGAACTCCAGTAGTGATTGTTACATCAGCATTAGAATGTTCAGTTAAGAACATTCTAACCACTTATTGGTGATACGGTTAAAATCTTTAAACAGTACTGTGGCTGGTGGAAAAGGAAAGCTGGGGAAGAAGGAAGGAAGAGAGGGATGGATAAGGAAGAGTATATGGAATGTCGTCTGCCCGGCGGTCCTGTTGGAGTGGAGGTTGTCCCTGCAGGATTTTCCCGGGATCAGCCGGCTGCGCTTTGTGTTCCAGGCTCATGACTTGGATTTTCCTGCCAGCCGCTGGTGCCTTCGCTGGCCATCAGTCAGCCATGTGTTACTGCTGTCCTAGAAAGCCACTGGGTTATAAAAGGCTGTTCTTACCCAGTCAGTTTCCATAGCTGTGATTGGTCTGTATGGCGAAAGATAACTCCATTTGTGCCCACAAACAAATAAGAAGACACCTGTAAACTCGCAGTGAAAGGGTTTCACTTGAGAGAGAGATTTACTGTTTTATTTCACACCAGACGTGAAACGTTTTTATAATTTATAACGAGGGAAAGAGAAAAGCAATGACAAGGTTGAGATTTTTATAATACATTTTTATAAGACAAAAACAGCAGGAAATGCATTTGTATTTTGTATCCATATTATTTAAAAATTATACATTTTTAAATAACTTGAATGACTTATGTAATATTCTACAGCAACACCCACCCAGTCACAATACAGGACACTGTAAGTGCATTTGGGCCACACAACATCAGTACTGACCTGACCTACTAACCCTAACCCTAACCCAGAGTTCAAGTGAAGCCTCGTTTAAATCTTTGAATCTTGTGCTTGAAACTCTGTGTTTCTCTGAGATCTAGTCAAGGCCGATTGACCCCTATTTACAAAAGTGCAGCTTGTCCCAGTTAGTGGCAAGGCAACCCCCATAATTAGGGAGTTTTGTTGTGCGATCAAAGCTGAAACCCTCCTTTATCAAACACAAAGGCGCAATCCGGTTAGCCTTCTCCTGAAAAAGCTCATTTGAGAGCACTTTATGGACCAAAGTCAAGCAGAAAAACATTCAAACAGAGGAAAATGGTTTCTGCGCTCTGTGGATTTAAAAAGGAAAGGCATTTTGTTTTAATTTAGCATGATTTATTGCTGTTTTAGCTTCTCCAGTGTGAAGTAGCAGTCAATTTTATGACCTAATGAAAAATCAATATGCTTTGAAAACAAATGAGAAGTGTGAATTGATTGTTCTGCACACAGGAGTGGGTAATGCACCAGCACACGGCTGGGAGTTGGTTATTCTGCACACAGGAGTGGGTAATGCACCAGCACACGGCTGGGAGTTGGTTATTCTGCACACAGGAGTGGGTAATGCACCAGCACACGGCTGGGAGTTGAGTCCACTGTACTTCAATGTGTACATAAATTAAATGGCAGCTCCATGGTCTGACTTTATCAGACACTAAAATTTATTCCCTCCTTTATGTAGAATACCCCGTCTTTGTGTTCCCTGTGGAGAATGGGCTGCTGAAATGGAGTCTGGCTGAAATGGAGTCTGACATTCAATCTGGACAATAGTGGAATAACTGGGCTCCAGCCATCCTGATCCCAGTCTGTTCCACAGCTTCGGCTACAGTCATATCCGGGAGCATCAACCTGACAATCAATACACTATACAGAACAGGACAGAGGCCTTTCTGTTCTATGAAAAACATACCTCTGAAGATCTGGGTATAAATTCAATCCTGTTAAAAGGGAGAATAGATTCCTCTTTCCAGCCACACTTCAGAAAACAGGCACAACACAGAAACCATGCGTTTCAGATTCCACATCGTGCCACTGACCACGAAACACAAAAACACATTTGTATTTCAGAAATTACTTTCAAATTTATTGTTGAAGTTCAAGAAATTGAATAAAGTTACTCAGTTCAGATGTCGTTTTCTTTTTATTGTCTTTTTTTGTTTTTGTTTTAGAAATCAAACATTTTTGCATTTATTTTTACTATAACATACAAGCTGTGACGTTATCTTAACGATTCAATTGATTTTCTCACGTGCCACAAAACCTCGTCCCAAAACCTTGTGAACAGTCATATCAGACAGAACAAATAAATAGGTAAATAACTCAACTCCTGTGTTTGTCCCTGACCCCAGTAATCACTGATTACAGCTGTACTTATTCATATATGATTCCATGATTTATTATTAAATTTAGTGTGCGTGTTTTATTGCCATTATAATTTGTAGTACTTTGCCCTAATGTTCATGTGTGTAATATGGTCAAATGTGCTACGTTGGGAAGTCGCCCTATTCATACACATTTATTTAAATTTTGACTTGGCAGACGGGAGGGTTCACAGTAATTTTCACGTTTGGTTTCATTTGGTCCTCCGCCAGCGCTCTCGAAAACACCTCACTTTTTATATTTCTCTTTATTTTTTTTATTTTTTTTTTACTGGCTCTCTAGTGCACTCGTTCATCACTCTCACCTCGATAACCCCGTTGCTAGGCAACAGGCCCGGCCGGCTCGGCTGTGCAATCAAGTAGCTCTGCACGTCTCCCGGCTCAGGTGCCGCCCGACCTCACCTACACACAGGAAGCAGGCAGCACTGAGCCCCAGTCTCCTACACACAGGAAGCAGGCAGCACTGAGCCCCAGTCTCCTACACACAGGAAGCAGGCAGCACTGAGCCCCAGTCTCCTACACACAGGAAGCAGGCAGCACTGAGCCCCAGTCTCCTACACACAGGAAGCAGGCAGCACTGAGCCCCAGTCTCCTACACACAGGAAGCAGGCAGCACTGAGCCGCAGTCTCCTACACACAGGAAGCAGGCAGCACTGAGCCGCAGTCTCCTACACACAGGAAGCAGGCCACACTGAGCCCCAGTCTCCTACACACAGGAAGCAGGCCGCACTGAGCCCCAGTCTCCTACACACAGGAAGCAGGCAGCACTGAGCCGCAGTCTCCTACACACAGGAAGCAGGCAGCACTGAGCCGCAGTCTCCTACACACAGGAAGCAGGCAGCACTGAGCCGCAGTCTCCTACACACAGGAAGCAGGCCACACTGAGCCCCAGTCTCCTACACACAGGAAGCAGGCGGCACTGAGCCGCAGTCTCCTACACACAGGAAGCAGGCCGCACTGAGCCCCAGTCTCCTACACACAGGAAGCAGGCCGCACTGAGCCCCAGTCTCCTACACACAGGAAGCAGGCAGCACTGAGCCGCAGTCTCCTACACACAGGAAGCAGGTAGCACTGAGCCGCAGTCTCCTACACACAGGAAGCAGGCAGCACTGAGCCCCAGTCTCCTACACACAGGAAGCAGGCAGCACTGAGTGTCCTGTAGCCCTCGTTAAGGGACCTGATCCAGCTGGATCACAGGGCTGGGATCATGGGGTGGATTCCAATCGCTTATTTTATCCGTCGTCTTCTCCTCTGTCCTCGCCTGACCTGGAAATTGATTGAGGTTGATCTAAGGAGTGGGGAGTGGGGAACGAAGAGGCTCCAGAGGGTGCTTCAGAGAGGAAACACAAGCGTCGCCTTTGCGGAAGCCTTTTCTCAGAACGTGTGACGTGTATAAATTATCCACCACTCTTCACATCTGCCATGTCGCAGGCACACCCCTACACAAATGCAATTTTATAGTTCCTTTCCATTTATTATAAAGCGCTAATCCATAATGACACTCATTCTTTATAACTAACAAAAGCGCCGTTGTTTCATGAAAAAATAAGCTAAAAAACATTATAGTTAAGCGCGTGAGCATAATATGACGCTGACGCTTGATTGAGCAAGGACGTTCCATTTGCCTAATGCATGTTGCCTAGTTTCCTCCATCCTTGTATCTGATCCGTGCATCCTTTCCGCGCTTCCTCAGTTGGGCGGAGCTAAGGAGCGAGGAAAGGATGCAAGGAGTAAAAATAAGCGATTGGAATGGGTTTGACTAATAAATCTGGATTTTCTCTGCGGTCCACTGCAAGTCCACACTTACTGGCCGTACTAACAGGCTGGTTTAAGTGTTCTTTATAATATTTACATGATCTGGCCATATATCTCTCTTGCCTTCACAACACACTATTTTTAAATCAAGAGGCACCATTGCAGTAGTCTTAGTAAAGGAGAAAATAAATGACAGACAGAGGCTTTGCTTGGCCGTTCAGTAGCAGGTATTTATAGACGGTCCCTGACAAAGGCAGTTTGATTGATATGATCTTGCCAACAAAACAACTTCCCTAGGGCACCATTTTGGAACTTGAAAAATAGAAATTTTCAAGGTCATTTTCAATGGTCGTTTTCCAATGGGAAGATAAGGTATATAGTAAATTATTGCTAAATTTTCAGCTAGTTGTCATTGTGTTTCTAAGAACAACACAAGGTGCCATTTAATTTAATTTATTTTATTAGTTTACTTGACAGGGACAGTGCACATTAATGATGTATTTGTGTGAACGTGCCAGAGGCTGATTTCCAGCTGTAATCTCTGGGCTGTATGTCTTTGGACTGTGGGAGGAAACCCACGCGAACAAGGGGAGAACACGCAGACTACACGCAGATTACACGCAGAGAGGATCCGTGCCGGCCAGAAACGGGAACCTCCTTCCTGTGAGGCAACGGCGCTAACCACCACGCCACCGTCCCGCCCCAATTTCTCACTGCCAATCAGGAGCAATATGAGCTTGGGATGTGTGTAGTGGGGTTATCTCACATAAATACAGTGACGCTGGATGCCGAGGGAAAGTAATTGTGACATCAGCATTAGAATGCTCAATTAAGAACGTTCTTAGTAAAGGATATTTTTTCATATTTGTGATCCTATACCTTAAAGGGTTAAATGAGCTTTTCCTTCCATCAGTGCTAGCTGTCCTCCTGCAGTACATTGTGGCCTAAGGAGAGTGCACAGAGGTGTGTTAACAGACATCCCAATTCCAAAATGGGGCGGTCATTATTAAAATAAGGTGCTGTAATCTTATTTTATTTGGCTTTATTGAAGCAGGTTAGACACAGGATTGAGTTTGATTTGACTGCCACAGTTTGGGCTCTTTGCATTTTGTTACTTTCGTTAGGTGTCTGCCGGCTGTGTCACATGACCACATCCTTTACCTCCCTGACTCCACACCCCAACCACAGCCCTGGAAATGGCAGTAATATAGCAAGAAAGGTAGTAAGGAGTGATGACCAGGTTGTCTCAATAGCAGAGCGAACCTGTGTTGCACAAAAACACCCCCCCCCCCCCCCCCCCCCCCAACAACAACAATCACCCAACCGCACGGTTTTCCCAAACTCCTGTGGAAACGTCTCTGGGAATGCTACAGGCATTCCAATTGCAGGCTTCCCAGCTCCTTTTCCTCGTTGCACCCGGTTGTGTACAAAACAAGAACACGAGAACGCCCCGGTATCGGAGAGCTGCTGCTCTGTTGTCAGCACGCTGGCAGAACAAAGGCGCCATGAACCGCCTCAGGAGCTCAGCGTCACCTCCTTCAGGTAAAAACGCTCGGAGCATCGTTTAACACAATATGACATATCAATCATTTATGCCACTGCAGCATATGTAGTACTTGTTACATGATATTTCCACTTCCTCACCGGGCCAGAAAATATTTTAAGTGGTATGTGCTATATAGCAGCAGCATGACCTGTAGTGTGTAAACCAGCCCCTGGCTAATGGGTATGTGCTATGTAACTGCAGCGTGGCCTGTAGTGTGTAAACTAGCCCCAGGCTAATGGGTATGTGCTATGTAACTGCAGCGTGGCCTGTAGTGTGTAAACTAGCCCCAGGCTAATGGGTATGTGCTATGTAACTGCAGCGTGGCCTGTAGTGTGTAAACTAGCCCCTGGCTAATGGGTATGTGCTATGTAACTGCAGTGTGGCCTGTAGTGTGTAAACTAGCCCCTGGCTAATGGGTATGTGCTATGTAGCTGCAGCATGGCCTGTAGTGTGTAAACTAGCCCCTGGCTAATGGGTATGTGCTATGTAACTGCAGCGTGGCCTGTAGTGTGTAAACTAGCCCCAGGCTAATGGGTATGTGCTATGTAACTGCAGCTTGGCCTGTAGTGTGTAAACTAGCCCCAGGCTAATGGGTATGTGCTATGTAACTGCAGAGTGGCCTGTAGTGTGTAAACTAGCGCCAGGCTAATGGGTATGTGCTATGTAACTGCAGCGTGGCCTGTAGTGTGTAAACTAGCCCCTGGCTAATGGGTATGTGCTATGTAACTGCAGCGTGGCCTGTAGTGTGTAAACTAGCCCCAGGCTAATGGGTATGTGCTATGTAACTGCAGCTTGGCCTGTAGTGTGTAAACTAGCCCCAGGCTAATGGGTATGTGCTATGTAACTGCAGAGTGGCCTGTAGTGTGTAAACTAGCGCCAGGCTAATGGGTATGTGCTATGTAACTGCAGCGTGGCCTGTAGTGTGTAAACTAGTGCCAGGCTAATGGGTATGTGCTATGTAACTGCAGCGTGGCCTGTAGTGTGTAAACTAGCGCCAGGCTAATGGGTATGTGCTATGTAACTGCAGCGTGGCCTGTAGTGTGTAAACTAGCCCCAGGCTAACGGGTATGTGCTATGTAACTGCAGCGTGGCCTGTAGTGTCTAAACTATCCCCTGGCTAACGGGTATGTGCTATGTAACTGCAGCATGGACTGTAGTGTGTAAACTAGCCCCAGGCTAATGGGTATGTGCTATGTAACTGCAGCGTGGCCTGTAGTGTGTAAACTAGCCCCTGGCTAATGGGTATGTGCTATGTAGCTGCAGCATGGCCTGTAGTGTGTGTAAACTAGCCTCTGGCTAATGGGTATGTGCTATGTAGCTGTAGCGTGGCCTGTAGTGTGTAAACTAGCCCCTGGCTAATGGGTATGTGCTATGTAACTGCAGTGTGGCCTGTAGTGTGTAAACTAGCCCCTGGCTAATGGGTATGTGCTATGTAGCTGCAGTGTGGCCTGTAGTGTGTAAACTAGCCCCTGGCTAATGGGTATGTGCTATGTAGCTGCAGCATGGCCTGTAGTGTGTGTGTAAACTAGCCTCTGGCTAATGGGTATGTGCTATGTAGCTGTAGCGTGGCCTGTAGTGTGTAAACTAGCCCCTGGCTAATGGGTATGTGCTATGTAGCTGCAGCATGGCCTGTAGTGTGTGTAAACTAGCCTCTGGCTAATGGGTATGTGCTATGTAGCTGTAGCGTGGCCTGTAGTGTGTAAACTAGCCTCTGGCTAATGGGTATGTGCTATGTAACTGCAGTGTGGCCTGTAGTGTGTAAACTAGCCCCTGGCTAATGGGTATGTGCTATGTAGCTGCAGCATGGCCTGTAGTGTGTGTAAACTAGCCTCTGGCTAATGGGTATGTGCTATGTAGCTGTAGCGTGGCCTGTAGTGTGTAAACTAGCCTCTGGCTAATGGGTATGTGCTATGTAACTGCAGTGTGGCCTGTAGTGTGTAAACTAGCCCCTGGCTAATGGGTATGTGCTATGTAACTGCAGTGTGGCCTGTAGTGTGTAAACTAGCCCCTGGCTAATGGGTATGTGCTATGTAACTGCAGTGTGGCCTGTAGTGTGTAAACTAGCCCCTGGCTAATGGGTATGTGCTATGTAGCTGCAGCATGGCCTGTAGTGTGTGTAAACTAGCCTCTGGCTAATGGGTATGTGCTATGTAGCTGTAGCGTGGCCTGTAGTGTGTAAACTAGCCCCTGGCTAATGGGTATGTGCTATGTAGCTGCAGCATGGCCTGTAGTGTGTAAACTAGCGCCAGGCTAATGGGTATGTGCTATGTAACTGCAGCGTGGCCTGTAGTGTGTATAAACTAGCCCCAGGCTAATGGGTATGTGCTATGTAGCTGCAGTGTGGACTGTAGTGTGTAAACTAGCCCCAGGCTAATGGGTATGTGCTATGTAACTGCAGTGTGGCCTGTAGTGTGTAAACTAGCGCCAGGCTAATGGGTATGTGCTATGTAACTGCAGCGTGGCCTGTAGTGTGTAAACTAGCCCCAGGCTAATGGGTATGTGCTATGTAGCTGCAGCGTGGCCTGTAGTGTGTAAACTAGCCCCTGGCTAATGGGTATGTGCTATGTAGCTGCAGCATGGCCTGTAGTGTGTAAACTAGCCTCTGGCTAATGGGTATGTGCTATGTAGCTGTAGCGTGGCCTGTAGTGTGTAAACTAGCCCCTGGCTAATGGGTATGTGCTATGTAGCTGCAGCATGGCCTGTAGTGTGTAAACTAGCCTCTGGCTAATGGGTATGTGCTATGTAGCTGTAGCGTGGCCTGTAGTGTGTAAACTAGCCCCTGGCTAATGGGTATGTGCTATGTAACTGCAGTGTGGCCTGTAGTGTGTAAACTAGCCCCTGGCTAATGGGTATGTGCTATGTAGCTGCAGTGTGGCCTGTAGTGTGTAAACTAGCCCCTGGCTAATGGGTATGTGCTATGTAACTGCAGCGTGGCCTGTAGTGTGTAAACTAGCCCCTGGCTAATGGGTATGTGCTATGTAGCTGTAGCGTGGCCTGTAGTGTGTAAACTAGCCCCTGGCTAATGGGTATGTGCTATGTAGCTGCAGCATGGCCTGTAGTGTGTAAACTAGCCTCTGGCTAATGGGTATGTGCTATGTAGCTGTAGCGTGGCCTGTAGTGTGTAAACTAGCCCCTGGCTAATGGGTATGTGCTATGTAACTGCAGCGTGGCCTGTAGTGTGTAAACTAGCCCCTGGCTAATGGGTATGTGCTATGTAGCTGTAGCGTGGCCTGTAGTGTGTAAACTAGCCCCTGGCTAATGGGTATGTGCTATGTAGCTGCAGCATGGCCTGTAGTGTGTAAACTAGCCTCTGGCTAATGGGTATGTGCTATGTAACTGCAGCGTGGCCTGTAGTGTGTAAACTAGCCCCTGGCTAATGGGTATGTGCTATGTAGCTGTAGCGTGGCCTGTAGTGTGTAAACTAGCCCCTGGCTAATGGGTATGTGCTATGTAACTGCAGTGTGGCCTGTAGTGTGTAAACTAGCCCCTGGCTAATGGGTATGTGCTATGTAGCTGCAGTGTGGCCTGTAGTGTGTAAACTAGCCCCTGGCTAATGGGTATGTGCTATGTAGCTGTAGCGTGGCCTGTAGTGTGTAAACTAGCCCCTGGCTAATGGGTATGTGCTATGTAGCTGCAGCATGGCCTGTAGTGTGTAAACTAGCCTCTGGCTAATGGGTATGTGCTATGTAACTGCAGCGTGGCCTGTAGTGTGTAAACTAGCCCCTGGCTAATGGGTATGTGCTATGTAGCTGTAGCGTGGCCTGTAGTGTGTAAACTAGCCCCTGGCTAATGGGTATGTGCTATGTAACTGCAGTGTGGCCTGTAGTGTGTAAACTAGCCCCTGGCTAATGGGTATGTGCTATGTAGCTGTAGCGTGGCCTGTAGTGTGTAAACTAGCCCCTGGCTAATGGGTATGTGCTATGTAGCTGCAGTGTGGCCTGTAGTGTGTAAACTAGCCCCTGGCTAATGGGTATGTGCTATGTAACTGCAGTGTGGCCTGTAGTGTGTAAACTAGCCCCTGGCTAATGGGTATGTGCTATGTAGCTGCAGTGTGGCCTGTAGTGTGTAAACTAGCCCCTGGCTAATGGGTATGTGCTATGTAACTGCAGTGTGGCCTGTAGTGTGTAAACTAGCCCCAGGCTAATGGGTATGTGCTATGTAACTGCAGTGTGGCCTGTAGTGTGTAAACTAGCCTCTGGCTAATGGGTATGTGCTATGTAGCTGCAGTGTGGCCTGTAGTGTGTAAACTGAAGATAAGTTCTGATTAATTGTGTGTTGTGCTTTTGAGGGCCTGTGTTGCTGTTACTGCACTGCATCTTTTTTTATAGATGAGATAAGATCTATAACATTATTTTTCCAGGAGGAACTTCAGTTGTGGCACTCTGTACATATGTACAAACGCACACACAGCATGCACACACAGCATGCACACCCAGCATGCACACCCAGCATGCACACACAGCACGCACACACAGCATGCACACACAGCATGCACACAGCACGCACACACAGCATGCACACCCAGCATGCACACCCAGCATGCACACACAGCATGCACACACAGCATGCACACACAGCATGCACACAGCACGCACACACAGCATGCACACACAGCATGCACACACAGCATGCACACACAGCATGCACACACAGCACGCACACACAGCATGCACACACAGCATGCACACACAGCATGCACACACAGCATGCACACACAGCATGCACACACAGCATGCACACACAGCATGCACACAGCACGCACACACAGCATGCACACACAGCATGCACACACAGCATGCACACAGCATGCACACAGCATGCACACACAGCATGCACACACAGCATGCACACACAGCATGCACACACAGCATGCACACAGCATGCACACACAGCATGCACACACAGCATGCACACACAGCATGCACACAGCATGCACACAGCATGCACACACAGCATGCACACACAGCATGCACACACAGCATGCACACACAGCATGCACACACAGCATGCACACAGCACGCACACACAGCATGCACACACACAGCATGCACACAGCACGCACACACAGCATGCACACACAGCATGCACACACAGCATGCACACAGCACGCACACAGCACGCACACACAGCATGCACACACAGCATGCACACAGCACGCACACCCAGCACGCACACACAGCATGCACACACAGCATGCACACAGCACGCACACACAGCACGCACACACAGCATGCACACAGCACGCACACACAGCATGCACACAGCACGCACACACAGCAGGCACTGAAGAGGACATGTACCGGAATATGTGCGCTTCTTGCCGCTTAAATGAACACAGCTGGCCAGTGTCGATGTGCTTGAGTCTGAGCTCCACAGAAACGCACTTGCAGAAGCATGAACCCCTGAAATGACTAAACTGGCTGAGACTGTGATACTGTCTTGTCGTCTTGCGTTGTTCAATAAAGACACACTTGTGTGTGTGTGTATATATGTATATACTGTATTGTGTTTGTGTGGATGTTAGGACACAGCACAGGGCTTTGGGGTAGGGGGATGGGGGTGCCGAAGGGGATATGGGGGCGGGGGGTTTGTTTTGCACCTCGTCCCTAACCCCCCCCTGAACCTGCCTCTCTTTATCTACCTGGACAGCTCTGGTGCGCCCCTAGACCTGACTGGGGCTCTATTTATGAGCACCTTCCACAAAACGCAATTACCCTGAGTTATGGGCTGTCCTGTGTGGGGGGGGGGACCGGGGGGGGGGGGGGCGGGGGGGATCACAGGAAGAAGAGGGCTTGTCCCCAATTTCACACCTCCACTCTACCTATTCCAAGCAGACATCGACCTGTATTAACCCCTGACTCTGGGGAGACAGCCAGATAGCGCAGGATGAAGTGGCGGTTTCAGCGTGAGGGGTAATATAGGGAGGGGCAGATTCCCCCCACCCCCACCTTCCACCTCTCAGCCCAGCCGTGTCTGTTACCGTTTCTACAGTACAGTTAAAACCGCTCACACCCCTCACCAAAATGAGCTTTCCAAGCTGTTTGTGTAAATTTTTTTACAAAACACTTTGCATGTATATTTCAGTCAAAGTTGAGTGCAAACATTGATTGAATCTGTGCAGCCCTGATCTTCCGGAGGCGGTTCCTCCAGCTCCAGTATCATCCTGTGCTGTGCCGGGGTGTCCGTTACTGACTCGACATCAGACAGGGGGATGGGGGGGGGGGGGGGGGGGGGGGGGGATACCTCAGGTAACTCCGAGTTGAAAACCGCGTCCGTCAGCTCGTTCCTCTCTCTCTCTACGCCTGAGGCTCCTTCCTCTGCCAGGGGTTTTTTGGAAAAGGGCGCGGCCATCGTTTATAACTCTTAAGGCCAATTAATATCTTTCTTGGCCCTTTACTTGAAAATGATCTGGATGGTCATTTTTACCTTTGCTCTCCCTGTTCTCCTAATAATGCAGTTAGCTACATGAGAGAGAGAGAGAGAGGACCGAGAGAGGAGTGCATGTGTGTGTCTTCATCTCTTCCCTCCCTCTCTTCCCCCTCTGTTGTTATCTCTCCTTTCTTCTCCTCCCTCTCTCCTGCGTGTGGGGGGTGATGGGTCCCGGGGGATCTTGCCTTGAGCATATGTAGAGCGGCTCCATGAAAGATTCATGATGCTCTGGAGAGAGAGAGAGAGAGAGAGAGAGAGGAGGAGGGGGGAGTGTGTGTGTGCTCTGACTGAGAAATAGGGGCCAACTCTGCTGTCTGAACACAGGGAGATAGAGGGAGGAGAGGAATGTGTGGTAGAGAGAAATGAAAGAGAGAGAGAGAGAGAGACCCTTATCTTACTGAGGGAAAGAAGAAAACATAAGAAATGAGGAGACTTGCTAATGCTAAAGGCGGCTCGTTGCTAATGCTAAAGGCGGTAATTGGTCCCAATTGGTCCCAGCATAGTTCTCAGTAAAATGAAGGTAGCTGGTTATGAAGTAGTCTAGTTCAAACAATGACTTTGCGATTGTTGAGTGCGTGAAAATGGAATACAGAAAATATTTAGAAATTAAATATATCAAGATATTTCAACTCTTCATTATGGGCAGATATTAAATGTATTGGTACTTTTGCTACACTGTAAAAAAAACAACCTATATTTACGAGCAATATACTGTAAAATTTCACGTTACTTAACATGTATTTCACATTTTTCTTAAAAAATGTCATATGACTTTAAAATGACAGTTTTCGGCAGTCATTTAATTTTTGTCCTGTTATTTTACGGTTAATAGACTTCCTGACACAAAACAGTCAGTTTGTTTTTTTAAAAACGGTCTGTGACTTTACACAGTGACTGTATTTCTACAAGGGAATACCAATAAAAGTACATATTCAAACACATTTCTTCTGAAAATATACCACTGTGAAATATATTCATCAATGTATTTTGTAATATAATATATATACAAAATATTGCAGTATATTTTGTTTCCATGGGGGTAAAACCGACATGGCCTTTTGTTGCCACAATTGGTCTTAAACTATGAGCTTCCCATGTGAGTGACTTCATTTTCTTTTCTACCTGAAAGTTGTTCAGCGAGTGCAAGATTTTTAGGTTTCTCATTTTGAGAATCGGTGTTTACTTTCATAGAGTTAAATCATGGATCACCTTGTAAGCCATAGCTGATTATTCATGGAATATGTTTTCAGGTTCTGCAATGTTGTTTTCAGGTTGAAATACCATTGCATTGTGGGTATTAACAGCCACCCCCCAGTCCTCTGCATCAATGGTACTGTTACGTATCTGTTACGGGACGAACCCAAGTGCAACGACCAGGAGACAGATTTCACAAAAGGGTATTTTTAATAAATTAAGTGTTGGGGTAGTCCCAACACTGTACAGGAAAGGCAACACAAGTATTACACAGGTTTTTCGCCTGGAAGCCCGGGGCGGGCTGCTCCAAGCCGGAGCTGGACTGGAGGATCTGGAACTGTTCGTTCCAACCCGGAACTGGACTGGACAGGAACTGGACCGGGTGGTCCACACGGGAATCAGGTTCTGGAACGGAATGTTCCAAACCGGAACTGGACTGGACTGGAACTGGACCGGGTGGTCCACACGGGAATCAGGTTCTGGAACGGAATGTTCCAAACCGGAACTGGACTGGACTGGAACTGGACCGGGAGGTCCACACGGGAATCAGGTTCGGGAACGGAATGTTCCAAACCGGAACTGGACTGGACTGGAACTGGACCGGGAGGTCCACACAGGGATCCGTGTCAGGAACGGAATGTTCCAAACCGGAACTGGACTTTGGACAGGTAGTTCGTACGACTCACGCCTGGACTGGACTGGAACTGGCAGGGGAGCGACTCACTACGGCAGGGCAGGAACTGGACCGGACTGACTGCACCGGTACAGAACAACAAAACAGAGGGGGGTTAGTGCAAGGGAAGGCACGGGAAAGACCGGGAGGTTCTCACGGAGGTGCAGGGCTTGGTAGACAGGTGACTGATGTAGCACAGCAGGACAGGGTGGTGTGGCGTAGCTGCGGTAGGTCCGGAAGGAGCTGACTGGTCTCCAGAGCTCCAGGAGCCGGCGCCGAAGAACTAGTTGGCTTCTTCGGTCGGACAGGAACAACTGGAGGGTAGCCAGGTAACAAGCCAACCCGGAGCCTACACGAGCTGGAGGTGGAGGTACCGCAACACACACAACGAAAACGGGGGGATACGAACACTGCCACGGGAGAATGGGTGCTGGGTTAGATGGAGGAGAAGGGAAACAGGTTAGCTACATCAAACGACAGGAAATTGTGCGGGAGGTAAACTACCGATCCGTAGTTTCGCGTAGAACTAATGCTGTACGGGAATAACATCCCACAACCAAGCGAATCGTTCACACTAGAAGACCAGATAACAAGACGAGCACTAACACCAAGTGACGATAGTTAACGAACTGGCGCCGACTGGCAGCCAGCCGAAAGACTATATAGTGAGGTTAATGACAGGACTAAATAAGGCACAGGTGTGAAAATAAACCGGGAGTGATTGCGAAACACCAGGTGAGGAAATGCATGCAACGAGGGGGAGGGAGTGAAAGGCGGAAGTAAGACAAAACAACCAGACGAACAAGACAGGGAAGGACACGCCTAGTCCGCAGCAGCGGGGAAAACACGGACAAAGGGATCCAACATGACACGGAGGGAAAACAGGAAAACACGGAAAACGGACAGGAAGGGAGCGGAACATTACAGGTACTGCACTGGAGCAGGCAGAATGAGACCAACACACACACACACACACACACACACAAATAGCCTAGAAAACAATGTAATGTTGATAATGTACTCTATAATTTATAACGTAAGCTGCAACGATTAAATCAATTAATGCATAGTTAAATATGCATTTGTGTAGAATTTATAAAACATTATTTGTAACTCTTAATGACTACTACATATACATATGCGCATAATTTAGGAATAATTATTATGAAGCTCTTAATTACGGGCTTAACATAATTGAAATGTATATTCCAATTACAAATCAATTTACGATTTAATCATTTAGCCACTGCTTTTAGCCAAAGCGATTTACAAAATTGCATTTTATTATTAGTAACACATTATGACTCATAATGACATTTCTGTATATCAGATATCAGTCTGATGGGTGAAAAGAGAAGGTAAATAAACAATCTGTGATCGTGTTGTCCTGTGGTCATATGACACGATACCTGTGACCAAGAACTGGCAACTCAACCAATCCAGACTCATCGTTTACCTACAAACTAGCGAGCATCCAGCGCAGCATCACACCTGGACTCCATTTCCCAGGAGACTCTGCCCACGCTTACCTGTCCGGGCTGTTCATTTGCACATTCACCCTTCGCTAATTTCCACCTTTAGCCTGTTGTTCTACTGACAAAACCTGAGAAATCTCATTAATCCCTTATTATTAATATAACGATAACACTAAAGATCTGTCATGTTCCTAACCGTATCGGGGGGAAAGAAAGCTTCTATCAACGATAGTCTAGCGTAAAATAATAATGGAATATAGTGTAATCCCATCTCGTCTGCCAGCTGAAGCTGTCGGTCACGCAGGATTGGTCCGTGCCATGTCTGTTAATAACCAATCACAGCCAGGCGCTTTTCCCACCTCCCCCCACCCCCACACCCGCCACCAGTCTCAAGCCTGGCTGATTTTAGCTAAAGCTATTCACCACACCGACCCCCCCACCACTGGGGCCAAGGGGCTCCATTTCAGAGAAGAGAGGAGAGGAGAGAGTGTCCCTCCGTCCCCTGTGGAGGACAGGTATAATAAATTTGATGTCAGTATGTACTGTGTGGAATAGGGGGCAGGAGAAGGGGGCAGTTGGGACTGTCTCAGCCATCCAGCACCTGGTAATGAGACTCTGTGCAGTGCGGTATATATGTGAATATTTAACCACAATCGTGCTTCTATATATGCTTAATGTATTTCAAGGGCACACATTGGGCATGCAGGGATAAGCTATTATATTTATATTATAAAGCCCTCCTTTATGGTACGTTTTATTATATTTATATTATAAAGCCCTCCTTTATGGTACGTTTGAAATCCCGTTGGTCGACCGTTTTTTTTCTTTGCTCCAAAGTAGCTATTATGGGATTGATAATTATCATCTTAATCATGTAAGTTTATATGTGGCAGAGTTTATATGTGGCAGGGCCTAGTCTTGGCGTTGTACACTGTCTCATGTAAATGACTGAAGTATCCATGTTGGCTCTGCAGGAGGATGGTACGGTCAGTGTTGGTTTAGTTAGAGAGCGGTCGGTGTTGGTTTAGTTAGAGAGCGGTCAGTGTTGGTTTAGTTAGTGAGCAGTCAGTGTTGGTTTAGTTAGTGAGCAGTCAGTGTTGGTTTAGTTAGTGAGCGGTCAGTGTTGGTTTAGTTAGAGAGCGTTCAGTGTTGGTTTAGTTAGAGAGCGTTCAGTGTTGGTTTAGTTAGTGAGCGGTCAGTGTTGGTTCAGTCAGAGAGCAGATTCTCAACATTCTGATTGATGGGACACTGGAAGTGTGTGTGTGTGCGTGTGTGTGTGCGTGTGTGTGTGCGTGTGTGTGTGTGTGTGTGTGTGTGTTTGCGGCCCTGTGTGCGTGCATGTGTTTGTACTGTATCTGTTTTTCTGTGTGAATCTGTGTGTGTGTGTGTGTGTGTATCTCTCCTCCCCCCCCCCCCCCCCCCAAAGCCAGCCTGGTGGAGCACATTGCATTACCGCCAGTTTGATTACATTTCAGATTGGCGCAGCGGCGGAGTGAGTTATGCTCCCGTTAGGTAGTCATGGAGACTCGCCGTGACCTTCAGGTCCTTCCCGCCAAGGTGGCATTAATCAAAGCGCTGCAGCCTCGCAGGAGAAAGAGGAGAACGCTCTCGCAAAAGAGGAGAAAAAAAGGCGCTCAGCGCTGGCGTATCCTGCTCCGTTCAGGCGCATGCACACGCAATCAGCCCACGTCCGCCTCGTATTGATATTTTCTTGATTACCACTTTCTGCCTGTGACTGCGACTACTTCTGCCTTGCCTTAGTTTCAGCTTGTGTGCGTGCATTTGTGTATATGTGTGTGTGTGTTTGTGTGTGAAGCCACTACTTTTTATCACGTCTGCACAATGGCCATGGCCTTTTGTAATACATTTACATAAATGTTATGACCAGCTTATAACAACTGTCATAAGGGTATGAAGGATATAAGGATAAGCAATGCCATGCATGGTGTAACATCGTGTCATTTGATACACCCTTGAAAAGCAGTTGCTGTGAGCGGGATATATTATTTATATATGTCTATGACAATGGCTATGATGCATTATGTAGAATCTATTAATGTATTATGAATGATGCATGACACCTTCTTCAGGTAAAGGCTAGCGTCGTAGGTTAGCGCGTTCCGGAGTGTCCGAACGGAACAGCCTCCCCCCACATCCCCCACTCCTCGCCATGGTTATCTCATGGTGATCTCTCCTTTCCTCGGGGGGAGTATTTCAGCACTAGGCAGTGCATCACCCGTTCTACATTCATCTCACTCAGTAACTGCCCAGATCAATTGAGGAAGAAGTCTGGGTAGAAGCCGGCTGATTGGTCAATCTGTGGAAACAGCCCCAGCACAGATTAAGCTATTGATCAGAGGCTGGGTTGGTTCGTGGTGTGTCTGTTCACAAAGATGTTTCACTCCCTGTTTGTCCATGACCTCTGACACAGGAAGATCAAAGACAGTGCATTTCCTCGCTAGATTGGGGTTGTTAGGTCCCATGGTCCCCTCTCCCAATAATCTATAATTCAGCTTGTTAAAAAGTACTTGAATTGTGGATGTTATTAAATATCAGCTCACAGGAGTAAGTTTATCAGGATCTTATCAGGGCTGGGATAACATTTTGGAAGATACTTCCAGTGGACAGGTAAAATGTAAAATGTCCTGCAAGCCAGGAAATTAATACTTGATTCTGCAGATTTTTCAGGGAGAGTGAGACACAAAGGGGTCCAATTGACAAATGGCCAGAAAAAGATTCTGTTAGGATCCTGTAATTCTGTCTGTTTTATTTGTTATGTTTCCTGAGTTCTTCCTTTTTTTTCCTGCATTTCCCTCGCGACTGTCAGTCCGCGTTCCATGTTCCTCAGATTCCACTCCCTGTCTTTGTCATTACACTATTCGGGTGATTTTGGGAACATTCGGGTTTCCTCTGTATTTCGTATCTCGTTTTCTTCCTTCTGGCTTTATTAATATTTGTATTTAATACTAATGTACTAATCATACTAACTGTTAGATTAGATTTAATACTAACCTGCTAACAAACTAATGTGTATATAATACTAACCAGCTAACCTACTAACATTAGGGTTTTAGAGTTCACTACTAACATTACTAATTACTAATTCATCTTGAGTTTCTACCTGCAGCTGTCATTTCCCTCCTCGTTATCCTATCCCTGTATCTATCTGTGATTTCTCATTCTCTGCACGTGTCCACTTTTGTGTTCCTACCCTCTGAGCTGTGCACTTGCTTACCTGCTAACCCCAGGCCGTTTGTTATCATTGTGTCTATGTGTATTCCAGTCCGTGTCTTACGTTTCCCCCGTCATTGTATTATTGGTCCTTGTTACCCTCATTGTTCTCACCTGTGTACTCTCCCCATTTCCCCTCCCCTTCACACCTGATTCATTTTGTGTATCTTCTCCTTGTGTATTTAAACCCTGTAATTTCAGTCTGTCTTCGCGAGTTCCTCATCATTTTCTGTGTGTTTTTGCGAGTGTCCCTAGTTCCTGCCCTGATATCTGTCTCTGAGTTTTCGTATCTCTCATCCTTTACCTGTTGTTTTATTTTTTGTTGTCTTTTCAGTCTGTTTTGTTTTCTTTTTGTTCCTCCTCTGCCTCCCCGGTTTTGATGCCTGCCTGTGTTCTCGCGACCCTGTTTTTGGATCCTGTTTTTGTACCTTTGCTGTGCCTTCCCGGTTTTGACCCCTGCCTGTTCCTTGACCACTCTTTGGACTGTGCTTTGTACCGTTGCCCTGTCTCCCCGGTTTTTGACCCAGCCTGTCTCACCACGGATTGCTGCCTTGCCCTTTATTAAACTTCGGTTTTTTCATACTCCTGCCTGCGTTTGGGTCCTTCCCCCACTGACACCTAACAGATTCAGCCAATCAAAAATTAGCATCCATATCTGTAGTTGCAAACACCAGGCCTCCCTGCTTCTATGTCATTACTGATGTCATTATTCCGGCTCGCCTTCAGGTTGATGAAAAAGAAACAATGCCTATTGGCGGTAAATTATTAATTAGAATCTATAAAGGCAACCAACTATGTTTAAGTGTGCCATAAATCTTGACTAGTGGTCGTCATGGTGTGGCGTGACGTTCGTTGTGTGCCATATGACAGGGCTGCTCGATGAGTCAGTGGGAGAATGTGGAGACAGGACTGCTGATATTGGGAAATGTAGTCGACGGGCCATTGGTACTAAATTACACCCCCCTTCTCATCCACAATACAAACTACAGGAAGAGGCAGTGCAAAGCATCAGCCATGTTTGAGTCTGTACACCCATTTCAGAAGGGAGTTTCACTTGCATTTCAAAACCCCACAAAAACAAAGACTCAAAATGTGGCTTGTATTTGTCAATGTGCTTCCTTTTCCCAGATAGATGTCTCTTGTGCGGTTCTTGTTTCTCGCGTGATATATTTTTTACAGTATTTTACAGTATATTACATTTATTTAGCAGACACTTATCTACAGCAACTTACAATACATGAGAAGCACAATTCACATAATTAATATGAGCAATAATGACAGACCTAACAACAACATTCCCAGACCAGCGAATAAGGATGCAAAATTATTTAAGTATTAGTACAAGTCAACTATGTTACCCAAGAGCCTAAGTACACATTCTAAATCCTGGGTTCTCTGCTGTCTCTGTAGGCCCCACTGGCCCAACTGGAGGGTCACCCCCCCCCCCCCCCCATGTGTCTCTGGGGGAATTAAACCGGCTTCAGAGGCGATGCTCACCAATCGCGTAGCCCGTTAAGTTCCCTCTACTCTAGCCTCTGCTGCGTTGCTCCTCCAAACCCGCCCCCCCCCTCTCCCCGCCACGTCTGTGTGTGTAAATGTCCCTTTGGGGGGTTATTTCAGGGTCACTGTCTGTCCCAAATCCTGCGGAAGGGGGGGTTGGTTCTACTAATCTGCCCCGTCTCTCAGCAAGAGGCTGAATGTAGGGCGCAGGCTGTTTTTTTCAAGGCCCCCCCCCCCCCCCCCCCCCCCCCCACCCCACATTTTGGTTCATTTTTAAGCAGCTCTGACCTGGGGCAGCAACAGCCACTGCTCTCAAAGAAATCTGGCATGTGGGCGGGTCGCGTGGCTTAGCTGTTTGCTACGCCACTCTGACTCCTGACCCCTGACCCCTCACCCCTGATCCCACGCCTTTAGACAGACAGGGAGATATAATTGCATCTCTTGCGGTCAGCGTTGAGGTTTACATCGACTCGACCCTGGTCAATATTGCCGTCTAAACTTGAAATGACAGGAGAGGTCATAAAATCAAATCACAATGTATTTATACAGCTCATTTTACAAACAACTCACAGAAAAACCTGGTATAAACCACCATAAGAGCAAGCCAAAGGTCATACCCTGAGGTCACACCCTTTGTTTCAAGGGGGCTGCCCCAAACCATTATGACAGGAAGATTAATGATTACTAGTCTGAGGTGGTTATTTCTACACACATTATTACAGGAATATGTTTCTACACTTAATTCACCTGTATAATTTTAAATATATATATTTTTAGGGCTTTTTCAGCTTTATATTGGACAGCACAGTGTAGAGCAGATACGGGCAATGAGGGCCGGATCCGTTTCTGGTTTTCATGCCAACTTCTGGCCTTAATTACCTAATTGGCCCTAATATTTACTCCATCTGACATTTTAGCTACAATTCTTATTAAGCACATGAATGACAGCCGAAGACTTCTTGTGTCCCTATATGAAACATTTTAATGTGATCTAAACTACCAGTGTTGGTGTAAACAGCCAATTAGCTCATTTAGCTGGGGTAATTGGTGGGAACAAAAACCTGCATACACACCGGCCCTCCAGGACTGGAATTGCCCACCCCTGGTGTAGAGAGACAGGAAGGAGTGACGTGTGAAAAAGGTCACATGACCGGATTCAAACTGCCGACGTCGTGGCTCACAATGAGCATGTAGATGCCATACAGGAAGACACCCCCGACACCACCTGCACAATGTTACTGTGCTTCTCTTTCACACACTGCATATCTGCTCATTCATATTCATTTGCAAAGGTACATATTCGCAGATGACGCACAACTCTTCTCATTAATCAGATGAGATAATATCTGGATGCTGTTGCTGGTCAATGATTAATGACTGTCAGATATGTTTACGTGTTAGTTTTAACACTCTGCTTTGTGAAATACTGTATGTGTATGTACATTAGATTATCTAATTTGGGTGATTCTAAGAAGCTTATAGCTAGTCGTGTTGAGTTTTTTGGGTAAAGGTGTGTTTCTATGAACAGGGACTAATCTTAGTACGCTGTAGTTAGAGTTTACAGTGAATTCGATGCTGATTTTTATGATGAATGTGATCAGCACTTTAAGCTTCACACCATCTTAAACAGCAGCATGGATTTTCTAATGTGTGTGTGTGTTTGTGTCTGTGTCTGTCTGTGTGTGTGTGTGTGTGTGTGTGTGTGTGTGTTCCTCTGTATTCCACAGGTTTAAGGTAAAATGGAGATGCCCGGCAGATAAGAGCCGAACATGCTGATACTGAGGTTTTAGCAACACAGCCTCACCAGCTGAATTCTGTCTGTCTGGAGCCCGTGGACATGGCCGTGTGGGATTAAAGAGGAGGTGAATCGGGAGCGTGACTCCTGGGAGGGGGGGGGCACTACCAGGCTCCTGCGCCTCCTGCGCTCGCCTCTCTTATCAGCGACGCTGCCAGACCCTCTGTCTCTGCCCTCGCCCACCCGCACCAGGGCCCCGCTGCGCTAAAGCAATTAGCAGGGCTAGCCGAGAGCGAGACACGTCTGAGCCCCCTCACACAGACAGAGGAGATGGGTCTGAGTGTGTGTGTGTGCATGTGTGTGCATGTGTGTGCGTGCATGCATGCGTATGTGTGTATGTGCATGTGTGTGTGTGCGTGCATTCGTATGTATGTGTGTATGTGCATGTGTGTGCATGCGTGCATGCGTATGTTGTGTATGTGCATGTGTGTGTATGTGTGTGCGTATGTGTGTGTGTGTGTGTGTGTGTGTGTGTATGTATGTATGTGTGTGTGTGTGTGTGTGTGTATGTATGTATGTGTGTGTGTGTGTGTGTGTATGTATGTATGTATGTATGTGTGTGTATATGTATGTATGTGTGTGTGTGTGTGTGTGTGTGTGTGCGTATGTATGTATGTATGTGTGTGTGTGTGTATGTGTGTGCGTATGTATGTATATATGTGTGTGTGTGTATGTGTGTGCGTATGTATGTATGTATGTGTGTGTGTGTGTGCTTGCACACTGGGAATGGCGGTCACACAGAACACCGCGGTTCTCCATCTGTCCTGAACCTGACCGTGCCGCGATCCCGAGTACCTCCTCCCCTCCCCTCCCCCTGCCTCCTCTCCTCTCCTCCCCTCCCCTCTCCCTGCCTCCTCTCCTCCCCTTGCCTCCTCCCCTCCCCTCCCCCTGCCTCCTCTCCTCTCCTCCCCTCCCCTCTCCCTGCCTCCTCTCCTCCCCTTGCCTCCTCCCCTCCCCTCCCCCTGCCTCCTCTCCTCCCCTCCCCTCCCCTGCCTCCTCTCCTCCCCTTGCCTCCTCTCCTCCCCTTGCCTCCTCTCCTCCCCTCCTCCTGCCTCCTTTCCTCCCCTCCCTTGCCTCCTCTCCTCCCCTCCCCTCCCCTCCCCTCCCCCTGCCTCCTCTCCTCCCCTCCCCTCTCCCTGCCTCCTCTCCTCCCCTCCCCTCCCCTCCCCCTGCCTCCTCTCCTCCCCTCCCCTCCCCCTGCCTCCTCTCCTCCCCTCTCCTCTCCTCCCCTCCCCATGCCTCCTCTCCTCCCCTTGCCTCCTCTCCTCCCCTTGCCTCCTCTCCTCCCCTCCCCCTGCCTCCTCTCCTCCCCTTGCCTCCTCTCCTCCCCTCCTCCTGCCTCCTCTCCTCCCCTTGCCTCCTCTCCTCCCCTCCCCTCCCCTGCCTCCTCTCCTCCCCTCTACTCCCCTCCCCCTGCCTCCTCTCCTCCCCTCTCCTCCCCTCCCCCTGCCTCCTCTCCTCCCCTCCCCCTGCCTCCTCTCCTCCCCTGTCCTCTCCCTCGGCACAAAAAGTACAGGCTTCCTGTGATGTCACCACCTTTCCCAGTATATTCCTGACTCCCCGCCCACCACACATGAGATTTTAAAGTGCAAAAGGGAAACATTGACCTGTGTCTCATGGATTGATCAGCACTTCATTGTGTTGTGTGTGTGTTCCTGCAAACCCCGCAGTGTCGCTGGGAGAGAGTGGCGGGCCGTAGTCGTAGCGATAGCGGGGATGTTTGCTGAATATCAACAATCCCCTGCATCACTGCATTACTGCATCACTGCTTTACTGTATCACTGCTTTACTGCATCACTGCTTTACTGTATCACTGCTTCACTGCATCATTGCTTCACTGCATCACTGCTTTACTGCATCACTGGATCACTGCATCACTGCTTTACTGCATCAGTGGATCACTACATCACTGGTTTACTGCATTACTGCATCACTGCTTTACTGCATCACTGCTTCACTGCATCACTGCTTTACTGCATCACTGGATCACTACATCACTGGTTTACTGCATTACTGCATCACTGCTTTACTGCTTTACTGCATCACTGCATTACTGCATCACTGCTTTACTGCATCACTGGATCACTGCATCACTGGTTTACTGCATCACTGCTTTACTGCATTACTGCTTCACTGCATCACTGCATTACTGGATCACTGCATCACTGCTTTACTGCAACACTGCATTACTGGATCACTGCATCACTGCTTTACTGCTGTGCACAGAGCAGCAGCGGGATGCTCCGGGACTACATGTTCATGCTGAGGAGAAAACAAGGGTTTATCTCCCCCAAACCTCTGTTTTCACACACTGCTGTGGATGTGTTTTACTCTGAAAGAGTTTTGGTTACAGTGGGTTGCAATCGGGTCGATTTGAAGGGGATGCAATGTTTAAAAAAAATTCACAAAAACCATCCTCTTTGTAAAACAGCACTATGCACATACATATCACAGACTATGCAAAGTACAAAAAAGCTCTAATTCTCCACTAATGCATTTGGGTCTTAATGGTCCTGTGGCCTTTTTTTTGGTCACACACTCCAAGTCTTCAGACATGTTCCTGACCAGCCTGTGACAGGGAATTCTCTCATTTCAGGGAGAGCGGCATTCTCTCATTTCAGGGAGAGCGGCATTCTCTCGTTTCAGGGAGAGCGGCATTCTCTCGTTTCAGGGAGAGCGGCATTCTCTCGTTTCAGGTAGAGCGGCATTCTCTCGTTTCAGGGAGAGCGGCATTCTCTCGTTTCAGGGAGAGCGGCATTCTCTCGTTTCAGGTAGAGCGGCATTCTCTCGTTTCAGGGAGAGCGGCATTCTCTCGTTTCAGGGAGAGCGGCATTCTCTCGTTTCAGGGAGAGCGGCATTCTCTCGTTTCAGGGAGAGCGGCATTCTCTCGTTTCAGGGAGAGCGGCATTCTCTCATTTCTGTTCTCAGCATACTAGCCTCCGCATCACACAACAATGATCATACCTAATGCATGTAACCTTTTCATATTAAACGGGTGTTATAGAACTAGAGCTTCATCATGCATTAACAAATTATAAACACAAAGTGCTTGACAGTAAATACAAAAAAAAACGTCTCAACTGTTAATTCACCATCCTGGTCACAATGAACTGGACTGTGTCACATCTCAAGATTTGAAGAGACACCAGTAGTCATTGCCTTTGAAACACCTACATGGTTCTTGCAATACATTGCCACTGTGACATTATTGGGATGGAACAACACTGGCGTGTTGTGGTTGTGACACCCTTTGTTTTGCATGGAGATGCGTGCTATACTGTATTGGTGACGAGGGGGTAACTCTGCCCCCTATTGGTGGAAATACGAATCGGTATGGTTACAAAGTAACGCAAGATTGTGATTATGTCCTGCTTATCTAACATTGGCAGTTTTTTGCTGCTAGCTAACAGGCAGAACTGATTGCAGTCATATGTACATTTATTTGATAGTTGTACTTGTGTATTTTAAAGTTGTTTCAAATAATTAGGACAAATAAAAAGCAGTATAATTCACGTCTCTTTTTTTTTTAAATAAAAAAAAACTTGCTTAACTGCTAACTAGCCAGGCATTATAGCTATCTTCACCTCTTTACATAGAGCATTCTTGGCGGTCTTTGGTGCTTGCTATCCAGTGTGCTCATGAGTAGGGTATGATTTTGTGAGTTGTGGAACCGATTGTGTACTGTTGTAGCTAACTGACTGGCTATGCAACTGTACAGCAGCTATAACTCTCTGAGCAACGTTGCAGCTGACAAAGCTCATTTTCGAGGGACTATGTTGAGCAGGGGTGAGTAGAGAGGTTGGCCAGACCTCTGTTGTCAAGGAAACAAAGAGGGCGGGGTTAAGGAATCTTTTTTTAGAGAGGCCAGTTTGTTTGTTAGATGAGGTCACATGACCAGCAGCTGGGGCATGGGGGCCCACTTCCTGTTTTACTCGAGCTGCTGTTGTCAGTAAGCGAGCTACAACAAAATGGCTGCTGGAGCGCCGCTATCGAGAGCGCACTGAACTGCTTTAAAATAACACTTTTGCAACACCTGGGATGTAATGTCTGCCCCCAGAATCGGATATTTCAAGAATTTCCCCTTTTTGGATTTATTTGCTTTCGTTCTAGCTCGCTAACACTACGTTAGCTAGGACGCAGGTCAATGTTTCCATTTTGCACTTTAAAATAACATTACTAGCGTCATCGGCTCCTCCATGTGAACTCGTTAGGAAAAAGATTAAAACGGCCTGTTTTCAGTGTTTTGCTAGTTAGGCAGCTATTTTAGGTATTGTGTTGTTGTGCTTTGGCGAGCATTTGTTGGGAATAATTGCTACTCGTCTGCACTCATGTTTTGATTGACTTTTTGCTCTTTCTTCGGAAATGCTATAACATTTTGCCAACACCAATCCTGTAGGTATTGGAGCCAGCTGCTCTGTGGTTAACGTTAGACTGTCTATTCACCGTCGGCTCCAGAAAATAATTAATTCACTGTTTGTAAGCTGTCGACTGCTGGCTGTTCACTACGACTGAATTCCTTGTGTGTCATTACGGGTACTATAAGAGAGGAGAAAGCAACAATTCTGAACTGACATCTGCCAAAAGCTTCAAAGTTTGAAATAAAGGTAAGAATATTCTTTTCACATTTTGAAAAAATAGTTGGGGAGGTGGGGTTCAAATCACTGTAACTAGCTAGCTCTTTGTACTATTGCGATAGCTTGAGTTGTTAGCTAACCAACTAAATAATTAGCACAATAACTTCCTAAATGAACGTTAGCAAACTACATATCTAACTAGCTTCGCTAGCTCTGAATGAAAACGTTAGCTTCTAGCCAGCGAGACATTCCCAGTTAGGACAGTCAGTCACAGCTCAATTCCACTATCGGCACCAATGTATGTTTATTAACGCTAGTTATGTGGTTAATATGGTTATTATTTTCAATAGCTAAGTTAACTTAATTGATTGAATTTTGTTTTGCCTTTTGCTAGCTCGGAACTCAGGAGTAACATTGGTTATCTTAGCTGAGCATTCGGCCATAAATAACCCAAAGAATCGCTCCTTTCGGCCGCTAGAAAAAAGTGCAAAAATGTACTTGGTCTCAGTTACTGTTACCGTTAGTTATCATGTATCCACCTTATCCGTGTCAAGGTTACGTTACTGTGTTTTGATCATTAACGTGCTTTCAAAGTGAAATGACCGAGCTTCGTTTATATGCTGTGATTGCGAGACCCAGAATAGCCCAAACATAGAAAAATACACACCGGGCTTGGGGTTTGCTTTGTGACTGACGCAGTTGTTGTGCCTTGTGTGAGTGTCCTTGTTGTGCCTTGTGGCCGAGGGAAATCTCCACACTACAGCCCTATTTTCAATGACCTTCACAATGGGGGAGAAAGTCTTGCAGTGACTGACTAGCTCCGTAGCTAACGGGTCTGTATACTAGTTGTGTTCCTGACTGCGGTCAATCTGAACGTATGTTTAAAGCATGATGAAAACCTGTGCATAATTTCAAAATAAAACACCTGGAACTATTCCCCATCAATAATAAGGATTAAATCAAACCTTACAGCGGGGTGTGACTTGTAATTCTTGGCCAGAATAGGAGAAGTGCATGCATTTATTAAGTATTTCCGATTAATTTTAATTTAGCTAGCTAAATAGTTACGTGTTTGACCTTGTGATGAGGGTTAAGAAATTCATACGTTAGAATACACAGACAATCCTTTGGAGGCAAAACAGCTATACGATAGTTTTATTTCCTCCTAGTACATGGACGTATTAGTTGTTCTTGCTTCCAGTCCCTGTGTGAGCGTCTCCAGGTATATAATAACTATCCCTCCGCCCTGTGGCTCAAATACAGGCTGGGATTACTGGGAATGCGTCTAAAGGTGATGCATATTTTTGACAAGTGAGACATGTAATTGGGAGCCTCTCTGAAGCAGCTGCCGGATGGCCGTGTTGTTGGTTGTCTGTGACACTGAGCGCCAGATGTATGCAGGAAACGAGCTCCCTCGTTAAATTAATTTATTGTTGCCTTAAACTGTGTCTGGCTCAGGGAACGATGACAGTTTAGCAATGTTAACGGGAAACTGGATTTGTCTGAGAAAGAACATGGCCTTGTGGGAATTATCGGCTGTTCAGGGGTGCTAACCTAAATGCTACCACAATTGTAAAATTGTGAATTTATTTAATAGCTTTATGACTTGTTTTTGTTTTAGTTTTTTTAAAACTAAACACAAGAGTATTGCCGGCATGATTTTGTGTCCACAAATGCAGGTAAGAGCTTTGATGATAGGAATGGCTTGCATAGGTTATTCCTCACTATCTTATCTCTGAGCTTAGTTTGTTTGTCTCGTTTAGCAGGTCTTAATTGAAGTGCTTGTATTTTGTGATGTTCTAAAAACACTTAATGTAGGCAACTTAAGCAATGAGCTAGAAACCCCAAAGTTTGTACAGATGAAGCTTAGCATGAGCACTAACCGTGTGCGAAAGGGTGATAATTATTATAAAAATGTTTTTTTATGCTCGTTAAGTGCTGCCTTTCATGTTGAACAAGCTGCTCAATCAGGCTTAATGTACCGAAACAAAATGAGCTTGGGTGGATTAGGAAAAACAACGTTTGATGAGCATAAATGCATTTTTCTTAAATTTCTTTCTTAAAAGTCCTTTTGCACACTGATAGTAGCCTACTCATGCTAAGCTACCTCTGTGCAAATTTCGGGGTTTTCTAGCTCATTGTTTAGGTACGCTAAGCAGCTTGGGAAGCAGGAAAAACAGTGCTTTGCGATCATAAAAGGCATCTTTCTTAAAATGCTTTTCTCATCCTTTTTCAGACTGTTAGTAGTCGTACTAAGATACGTCTGTGCAAACTTTGGTGGTTCTAGCTCATTGTTCAAGTACCTTAAGCCTCGTTAAGCAGTTTTTTTGTTGTTGAGTGGTTTAAAACGTCCCTACATCCTCCCTCTCTTTGACATCTGTCATCAACCTTTATCGCCATGGCCACACACACACACAAGCAGGACAGTGAAGTACATTGATATATGGCGGTGAATGCTAACATGTTTACACTG
>CM056381.1:79485003-79526333 GCA_029718625.1 Synaphobranchus kaupii | reverse complement strand
GAAATAAAGGTAAGAATATTCTTTTCACATTTTGAAAAAATAGTTGGAGAGATGGGGTTCAAATCACTGTAACTAGCTAGCTCTTTGTACTATTGCGATAGCTTGAGTTGTTAGCTAACCAACTAAATAATTAGCACAATAACTTCCTAAATGAACGTTAGCAAACTACAGGGCCTTTTCAGTTGCTGCACCCTCCCTCTGGAATGCCCTCCCCATCCACATCCGTCTGGCAACCACCCTACCATCCTTCAAACAGGCTCTCAAAACCCACCTCTTCAAACTGGCTTTCCCCTGTTAAACATCCTCCCCTCTATCCCATGACTGAAATTTTAAATTATACTCCTTCTTTTTATCTGTCTTAATTATTTTATTTTATTCTATTTTATTTATTTATTTTTTATTTTTATTTTATTTATTTATTTTTTTTATTATTATTTTTTTAAATTTTTTATGTTTTATTTTTATTATTATTATTTTTATTAACTACTTATTAAATAATTTTACTGTGTGTAATTTTAAACTGTAAAGCACTTTGAGTACCTAGAAAAGCGCTATAGAAATTGAATGCATTATTATTATTATTATTACATATCTAACTAGCTTCGCTAGCTCTGAATGAAACGTTAGCTTCTAGCCAGCGAGCCATTCCCAGTTAGGACAGTCAGTCACAGCTCAATTCCACTATCGGCACCAATGTACGTTTATTAACGCTAGTTATGTGGTTAATATGGTTATTATTTTCAATAGCTAAGTTAACTTAATTGATTGAATTTTGTTTTGCCTTTTGCTAGCTCGGAACTCATGGAGTAACATTGGTTATCTTATCTGAGCATTCGGCCATAAATAACCCAAAGAATCGCTCCTTTCGGCCGCTAGAAAAAAGTGCAAAATGTACTTGGTCTCAGTTACTGTTACCGTTAGTTATCATGTATCCACCTTATCTGTGTCAAGGTTACGTTACTGTGTTTGATCATTAACGTGCTTTCAAAGTGAAATGACCGGGCTTCGTTTATATGCTGTGATTGCGAGACCCAGAATAGCCCAAACATAGAAGATACACACCGGGGCTTGGGGTTTGCTTTGTGACTGACGCAGTTGTTGTGCCTTGTGTGAGTGTCCTTGTTGTGCCTTGTGTGAGTGTCCTTGTTGTGCCTTGTGGCCGAGGGAAATCTCCACACTACAGCCCTATTTTCAATGACCTTCACAATGGGGGGAGAAAGTCTTGCAGTGACTGACTAGCTCCGTAGCTAACGGGTCTGTATACTAGTTGTGTTCCTGACTGCGGTCAATCTGAACGTATGTTTAAAGCATGATGAAAACCTGTGCATAATTTCAAAATAAACACCTGGAACTATTCCCCATCAATAATAAGGATTAAATCAAACCTTACAGCGGGGGTGTGACTTGTAATTCTTGGCCAGAATAGGAGAAGTGCATGCATTTATTAAGTATTTCCGATTAATTTTAATTTAGCTAGCTAAATAGTTACGTGTTTGACCTTGTGATGAGGGTTAAGAAATTCATACGTTAGAATACACAGACAATCCTTTGGAGGCAAAACAGCTATACGGTAGTTTTATTTCCTCCTAGTACATGGACGTATTAGTTGTTCTTGCTTCCAGTCCCTGTGTGAGCGTCTCCAGGTATATAATAACTATCCCTCCGCCCTGTGGCTCAAATACAGGCTGGGATTACTGGGAATGCGTCTAAAGGTGATGCATATTTTTGACAAGTGACATGTAATTGGGAGCCTCTCTGAAGCAGCTGCCGGATGGCCGTGTTGTTGGTTGTCTGTGACACTGAGCGCCAGATGTATGCAGGAAACGAGCTCCCTCGTTAAATTAATTTATTGTTGCCTTAAACTGTGTCTGGCTCCAGGGAACGATGACAGTTTTAGCAATGTTAACGGGAAACTGGATTTGTCTGAGAAAGAACATGGCCTTGTGGGAATTATCGGCTGTTCAGGGGTGCTAACCTAAATGCTACCACAGTTGTAAAATTGTGAATTTATTTAATAGCTTCATGACTTGTTTTTGTTTTTGTTTTTTTTAACTAAACACAAGAGTATTGCCGGTGTTGTGCCGTATTATGCACCCCTGCCGTGGATTGCACCCCCTCGCGGGAGCGCGCGCGCTTACGTCATTCGGTTTGAAAAGTAGCCGAATTCGCTTCGTTTCATTATCGCACCAAGATAATATGAAGGAAAATATTCATATTATTGTACCCTAATGCTTTGTGAAGGATATCCTTGTTTTAAAGGGGGTAAACAACCTTCGATTTGATATAATTTGAATTTAAAACACGTAATTGATAACGTGTAGGCTAATAGCTATTAGACGGAAATCCAGTTTCCTTATTGCACGATCGCGAATTCTGTGGTAATATAGCCCAGCTGTAATTACAAAATGAGCTGGAATTTTACTGGGGTTAGCCTGTATGTAGCTACTCGTAGCTGGGGAAATAACAGCTTCCCTTATCCAGGAGATCCACTGTTATCAGTTGCATATGCCATATATGCAAGTCAAATAGCTAAACTATTCTTGTAATGGATACTTGGCAGTACCCCAATTATCACCGTAAAGTATTTGTTGATGAATTTATTTAATAAAAAAGTATGTGTATATTAAATGTATTAAATTAGTTAATAAAAATGTATCCCCTATCTATCATTGACAATTGCAGGCTTAGACCCACCAAACACACATGTAACATATACTTTTCCCCAAATGTATGCTGTGTGCAGTATGTCATGCTGGAGCCAAAAAGCTGCTGCATGTCCTGGCAGGGCTGCTTTTCCAGTTGCCTGAAATCTGCTTGCCGTGAAATGCACCCCCTTCCTAACTTTGGCTAAGAAGATCTCACATCCATGAAACTCACAGTGGTAACTCATATTGGCTCCATATGTATGCCCTAAAAAGCATTTGATGCTGGGGTCACCAGAAAAATAATTACAAGGGGGTGCATATTCCGGCAGGGCTGGATTTCCGCTTGCCCGTGAAATGCACCCCCTACCTAACTTTGGCTAGGAAGATCTCACATTCATGAAACTCACAGTGGTAACTCATATTGGCTCCATATGTATGCCTTAAAAAGCATTTGATGCTGGGGTCACCAGAAAAATAATTACAAGGGGGTGCATATTCCGGCAGGGCTGGATTTCTGCTTGCCGTGAAATGCACCCCCTCCTAACTTTGGCTAGGAAGATCTCACATCCATGAAACTCACAGTGCTAACTCATATTGGCTCCATATGTATGCCCTAAAAAGCATTTGATGTTGGGGTCACCAGAAAAATAATTACAAGGGGGTGCATATTCCGGCAGGGCTGGATTTCAGCTTGCCGTGAAATGCACCCCCTACCTAACTTTGGCTAGGAAGATGTCACATCCATGAAACTCACAGTGGTAACTCATATTGGCTCCATATGTATGCCCTAAAAAGCATTTGATGCTGGGGTCACCAGAAAAATAATTACAAGGGGGTGCATATTCCGGCAGGGCTGGATTTCCGCTTGCCGTGAAATGCACCCCCTACCTAACTTTGGCTAGGAAGATCTCACATTCATGAAACTCACAGTGGTAACTCATATTGGCTCCATATGTATGCCTTAAAAAGCATTTGATGCTGGGGTCACCAGAAAAATAATTACAAGGGGGTGCATATTCCGGCAGGGCTGGATTTCTGCTTGCCGTGAAATGCACCCCCTCCTAACTTTGGCTAGGACGATCTCACATCCATGAAACTCACAGTGCTAACTCATATTGGCTCCATATGTATGCCCTAAAAAGCATTTGATGTTGGGGTCACCAGAAAAAATAATTACAAGGGGGTGCATATTCCGGCAGGGCTGGATTTCAGCTTGCCGTGAAATGCACCCCCTACCTAACTTTGGCTAGGAAGATGTCACATCCATGAAACTCACAGTGGTAACTCATATTGGCTCCATATGTATGCCCTAAAAAGCATTTGATGCTGGGGTCACCAGAAAAATAATTACAAGGGGGTGCATATTCCGGCAGGGCTGGATTTCCGCTTGCCGTGAAATGCACCCCCTACCTAACTTTGGCTAGGAAGATCTCACATTCATGAAACTCACAGTGGTAACTCATATTGGCTCCATATGTATGCCTTAAAACGCATTTGATGCTGGGGTCACCAGAAAAATAATTACAAGGGGGTGCATATTCCGGCAGGGCTGGATTTCCGCTTGCCGTGAAATGCACCCCCTACCTAACTTTGGCTAGGAAGATGTCACATCCATGAAACTCACAGTGGTAACTCATATTGGCTCCATATGTATGCCCTAAAAAGCAGTTGATGCTGGGGTCACCAGAAAAATAATTACAAGGGGGTGCATATTCCGGCAGGGCTGGATTTCCGCTTGCCGTGAAATGCACCCCCTACCTAACTTTGGCTAAGAAGATCTCACATCCATGAAACTCACAGTGGTAACTCATATTGGCTCCATATGTATGCCCTAAAAAGCATTTGATGCTGGGGTCACCCAGAAAAATAATTACAAGGGGGTGCATATTCCGGCAGGGCTGGATTTCCGCTTGCCGTGAAATGCACCCCCTACCTAACTTTGGCTAGGAAGATGTCACATCCATGAAACTCACAGTGGTAACTCATATTGACTCCATATGTATGCCCTAAAAAGCATTTGATGCTGGGGTCACCAGAAAAATAATTACAAGGGGGTGCATATTCCGGCAGGGCTGCATTTCCGCTTGCCGTGAAATGCACCCCCTACCCTAACTTTGCCTAAGAAGATCTCACATCCATGAAACTCACAGGGGTAACTCATATTGGCTCCATATGTATGCCTTAAAAAGCATTTGATGCTGGGGTCACCAGAAACATAATTACAAGGGGGTGCATATTCCGGCAGGGCTGGATTTCTGCTTGCCGTGAAATGCACCCCCCCCCCCCCCTAATTTTGGCTAAGAAGGTTTCAAATCCATGAAACCCATGCCTGTGAAACATTTTGTCCCCAAAACTGTATTTTTATCCACTGTAACTAGTATTTTATGCTCAGCTGAACAGAATTATACAAGGGTGCAAATTCCAGCAGGGCTGTTTTTACATTTCACCTGATGCACCCCCTTCACCTGAAATGCACTAACTTTGGCTAAGAAGGTACATCCATGCACATCTCACTGGTAATACATATTGGCCCCACTTTGGAGCTTGTGATATCCACCCTCCAAACTCACTCATACATAAGTTAAAGAAAGTAGGCCATTTGAACTCTAAAGTTTTACTTTGTTAATTAAAAGTACACTGAAATGAACAGGTATTCAATGAAATTAAAAAAAAAAATAAATAAATACGTAATTCTCTTTAATAGACACATAATAATAGACATGTAAAATCTAAAATAAATATTAAATAAAATGAAGGTGACTTCACATTGTTACAATGCCATTTTGGCTTGTAGAAATTAAATGCACAATTTGAAAAACAATTAACCAAAACAAGCTGTGAATAAAAATAAATAAAAACAAAAATGAATCTATTTTTAAATTAAGTGACTGAGCCACTATATGCATGCAGGACAGAAGTAGTCCTCATCCAGCGGAGGCCTCTGAACACATTCATATTGGAACCCACCTCCCACAGATTTCACAGCAAACCTGAAAAAAAACTTTTATTAAGCAACTTGAGGAACACCAATTGAAAAATTTGAACTAATCCTACTAGTACCCAGTAATAATAAAATACAACATTGTTATAATAATCATAGCAATCACAATAATAATCATAAGGACTGAAAGCTGCAAAATATATATTTAATATTTTTTTCCTATATGGCAATGTAGTTCTAGAAATTACCCATTCTGTGTCTTCATTTTCCTCACACCCACAATAGTGACAGAGGTTGCTTAGATCGTCTGTTAACACAAAAAGTATTCATTACCATTGACACTCATTTTCTGCCACCGATCCTGCTCAAAGTAACAGTACTAATATTGTACACACATTTCACATTTATACTTTCAAGATTTGGCAAGCTCACTGGAATTACACAGTCATTTCTGATTAAAGAACATGAGAGCTTAAATATAAACTGACTGAGAATGGCCAGCCAATAAGAAAACATACCAGATTCTTGGAGTAGGGTAGTGGCAACCTCCAACCTCCATTTGTTCACTGCACCTAGGGAGACCTTTGTGTCTAGTGCCTCTCCCTCTAACACTTTCTCAGCAAACTGAAGATAACTTTGATTAGTATATAACCATGTTAAGATAATTACATTGCATAAGATGACAAGACCCATTTTTTTAACTTGGCTAATATATCATTACACAGGAAATACATAACCACCAGAAATATACAAAGTACCATAACTGCACATACTGTCAAATATCTGTGATAATGTGACAAGATCTCCTTTTAAAAATGTTTTCGTGAATTTGAGGTGACGACATTGTTTGCATGCAGCATGCAGCATCTTGTCCTGACTATCACATTATCACAGATATTTGACAGTATGTGCAGTTATGGTACTTTGTATATTTTCTGGTGGTTATGTATTTCCTGTGTAATGATATATTAGCCAAGTTAAAAAAATGGGTCTTGTCATCTTATGCAATGTAATTATCTTAACATGGTTATATACTAATCAAAGTTATCTTCAGTTTGCTGAGAAAGTGTTAGAGGGAGAGGCACTAGGACACAAAGGTCTCCCTAGGTGCAGTGAACAAATGGAGGTTGGAGGTTGCCACTACCCCTACTCCAAGAATCTGGTATGTTTTCTTATTGGCTGGCCATTCTCAGTCAGTTTATATTTAAGCTCTCATGTTCTTTAATCAGAAATGACTGTGTAATTCCAGTGAGCTTGCCAAATCTTGAAAG
Source organism: Synaphobranchus kaupii (assembly GCA_029718625.1). Classification (NCBI taxonomy): domain Eukaryota; kingdom Metazoa; phylum Chordata; class Actinopteri; order Anguilliformes; family Synaphobranchidae; genus Synaphobranchus; species Synaphobranchus kaupii. The sequence goes on along the minus strand of CM056381.1, from coordinate 79,519,476 downwards.
TATAAATGTGAAATGTGTGTACAATATTAGTACTGTTACTTTGAGCAGGATCGGTGGCAGAAAAATGAGTGTCAATGGTAATGAATACTTTTTGTGTTAACAGACGATCTAAGCAACCTCTGTCACTATTGTGGGTGTGAGGAAAATGAAGACACAGAATGGGTAATTTCTAGAACTACATTGCCATATAGGAAAAAAATATTAAATATATATTTTGCAGCTTTCAGTCCTTATGATTATTATTGTGATTGCTATGATTATTATAACAATGTTGTATTTTATTATTACTGGTACTAGTAGGATTAGTTCAAATTTTTCAATTGGTGTTCCTCAAGTTGCTTAATAAAAGTTTTTTTTCAGGTTTGCTGTGAAATCTGTGGGAGGTGGTTCCAATATGAATGTGTTCAGAGGCCTCCGCTGGATGAGGACTACTTCTGTCCTGCATGCATATAGTGGCTCAGTCACTTAATTTAAAAATAGATTCATTTTTGTTTTTATTTATTTTTATTCACAGCTTGTTTTGGTTAATTGTTTTCAAATTGTGCATTTAATTTCTACAAGCCAAAATGGCATTGTAACAATGTGAAGTCACCTTCATTTTATTTAATATTTATTTTAGATTTTACATGTCTATTATTATGTGTCTATTAAAGAGAATTACGTATTTATTTATTTTTTAAAAAATTTCATTGAATACCTGTTCATTTCAGTGTACTTTTAATTAACAAAGTAAAACTTTAGAGTTCAAATGGCCTACTTTCTTTAACTTATGTATGAGAGAGTTTGGAGGGTGGATATCACAAGCTCCAAAGTGGGGCCAATATGTATTACCAGTGAGATGTGCATGGATGTACCTTCTTAGCCAAAGTTAGTGCATTTCAGGTGAAGGGGGTGCATCAGGTGAAATGTAAAAACAGCCCTGCTGGAATTTGCACCCTTGTATAATTCTGTTCAGCTGAGCATAAAATACTAGTTACAGTGGATAAAAATACAGTTTTGGGACAAAATGTTTTCACAGGCATGGGTTTCATGGATTTGAAACCTTCTTAGCCAAAATTAGGGGGGGGGGGGGTGCATTTCACGGCAAGCAGAAATCCAGCCCTGCCGGAATATGCACCCCCTTGTAATTATGTTTCTGGTGACCCCAGCATCAAATGCTTTTTAAGGCATACATATGGAGCCAATATGAGTTACCCCTGTGAGTTTCATGGATGTGAGATCTTCTTAGGCAAAGTTAGGTAGGGGGTGCATTTCACGGCAAGCGGAAATGCAGCCCTGCCGGAATATGCACCCCCTTGTAATTATTTTTCTGGTGACCCCAGCATCAAATGCTTTTTTAGGGCATACATATGGAGTCAATATGAGTTACCACTGTGAGTTTCATGGATGTGACATCTTTCCTAGCCAAAGTTAGGTAGGGGGTGCATTTCACGGCAAGCGGAAATCCAGCCCTGCCGGAATATGCACCCCCTTGTAATTATTTTTCTGGTGACCCCAGCATCAAATGCTTTTTAGGGCATACATATGGAGCCAATATGAGTTACCACTGTGAGTTTCATGGATGTGAGATCTTCTTAGCCAAAGTTAGGTAGGGGGTGCATTTCACGGCAAGCGGAAATCCAGCCCTGCCGGAATATGCACCCCCTTGTAATTATTTTTCTGGTGACCCCAGCATCAACTGCTTTTTAGGGCATACATATGGAGCCAATATGAGTTACCACTGTGAGTTTCATGGATGTGACATCTTCCTAGCCAAAGTTAGGTAGGGGGTGCATTTCACGGCAAGCGGAAATCCAGCCCTGCCGGAATATGCACCCCCTTGTAATTATTTTTCTGGTGACCCCAGCATCAAATGCGTTTTAAGGCATACATATGGAGCCAATATGAGTTACCACTGTGAGTTTCATGAATGTGAGATCTTCCTAGCCAAAGTTAGGGTAGGGGGTGCATTTCACGGCAAGCGGAAATCCAGCCCTGCCGGAATATGCACCCCCTTGTAATTATTTTTCTGGTGACCCCAGCATCAAATGCTTTTTAGGGCATACATATGGAGCCAATATGAGTTACCACTGTGAGTTTCATGGATGTGACATCTTCCTAGCCAAAGTTAGGTAGGGGGTGCATTTCACGGCAAGCTGAAATCCAGCCCTGCCGGAATATGCACCCCCTTGTAATTATTTTTCTGGTGACCCCAACATCAAATGCTTTTTAGGGCATACATATGGAGCCAATATGAGTTAGCACTGTGAGTTTCATGGATGTGAGATCGTCCTAGCCAAAGTTAGGAGGGGGTGCATTTCACGGCAAGCAGAAATCCAGCCCTGCCGGAATATGCACCCCCTTGTAATTATTTTTCTGGTGACCCCAGCATCAAATGCTTTTTAAGGCATACATATGGAGCCAATATGAGTTACCACTGTGAGTTTCATGAATGTGAGATCTTCCTAGCCAAAGTTAGGTAGGGGGTGCATTTCACGGCAAGCGGAAATCCAGCCCTGCCGGAATATGCACCCCCTTGTAATTATTTTTCTGGTGACCCCAGCATCAAATGCTTTTTAGGGCATACATATGGAGCCAATATGAGTTACCACTGTGAGTTTCATGGATGTGACATCTTCCTAGCCAAAGTTAGGTAGGGGGTGCATTTCACGGCAAGCTGAAATCCAGCCCTGCCGGAATATGCACCCCCTTGTAATTATTTTTCTGGTGACCCCAACATCAAATGCTTTTTAGGGCATACATATGGAGCCAATATGAGTTAGCACTGTGAGTTTCATGGATGTGAGATCTTCCTAGCCAAAGTTAGGAGGGGGTGCATTTCACGGCAAGCAGAAATCCAGCCCTGCCGGAATATGCACCCCCTTGTAATTATTTTTCTGGTGACCCCAGCATCAAATGCTTTTTAAGGCATACATATGGAGCCAATATGAGTTACCACTGTGAGTTTCATGAATGTGAGATCTTCCTAGCCAAAGTTAGGTAGGGGGTGCATTTCACGGCAAGCGGAAATCCAGCCCTGCCGGAATATGCACCCCCTTGTAATTATTTTTCTGGTGACCCCAGCATCAAATGCTTTTTAGGGCATACATATGGAGCCAATATGAGTTACCACTGTGAGTTTCATGGATGTGAGATCTTCTTAGCCAAAGTTAGGAAGGGGGTGCATTTCACGGCAAGCAGATTTCAGGCAACTGGAAAAGCAGCCCTGCCAGGACATGCAGCAGCTTTTTGGCTCCAGCATGACATACTGCACACAGCATACATTTGGGGAAAAGTATATGTTACATGTGTGTTTGGTGGGTCTAAGCCTGCAATTGTCAATGATAGATAGGGGATACATTTTTATTAACTAATTTAATACATTTAATATACACATACTTTTTTATTAAATAAATTCATCAACAAATACTTTACGGTGATAATTGGGGTACTGCCAAGTATCCATTACAAGAATAGTTTAGCTATTTGACTTGCATATATGGCATATGCACTGATAACAGTGGATCTCCTGGATAAGGAAGCTGTTATTTCCCCCAGCTACGAGTAGCTACATACAGGCTAACCCCAGTAAAATTCCAGCTCATTTTGTAATTACAGCTGGGCTATATTACCACAGAATTCGCGATCGTGCAATAAGGAAACTGGATTTCCGTCTAATAGCTATTAGCCTACACGTTATCAATTACGTGTTTTAAATTCAAATTATATCAAATCGAAGGTTGTTTACCCCCTTTAAAACAAGGATATCCTTCACAAAGCATTTAGGGTACAATAATATGAATATTTCCTTCATATTATCTTGGTGCGATAATGAAACGAAGCGAATTCGGCTACTTTTCAAACCGAATGACGTAAGCGCGCGCGCTCCCGCGAGGGGGGTGCAATCCACGGCAGGGGTGCATAATACGGCACAACACCGGCATGATTTTGTGTCCACAAATGCAGGTAAGAGCTTTGATGATAGGAATGGCTTGCATAGGTTATTCCTCACTATCTTATCTCTGAGCTTAGTTTGTTTGTCTCGTTTAGCAGGTCTTAATTGAAGTGCTTGTATTTTGTGATGTTCTAAAACACTTAATGTAGGCAACTTAAGCAATGAGCTAGAAACCCCAAAGTTTGTACAGATGAAGCTTAGCATGAGCACTAACCGTGCGCGAAAGGGTGATAATTATTATAAAAATGCTTTTTTATGCTCGTTAAGTGCTGCCTTTCATGTTGAACAAGCTGCTCAACCAGGCTTAATGTAGCGAAAACAATGAGCTTGGGTGGATTAGGAAAAACAACGTTTGATGAGCATAAATGCATTTTTCTTAAATGTCTTTCTTAAAAGTCCTTTTGCACACTGATAGTATCCTACTCATGCTAAGCTACCTCTGTGCAAATTTCGGGGGTTTCTAGCTCATTGTTTAGGTATGCTAAGCAGCTTGGGAAGCAGGAAAAACAGTGCTTTACGATCATAAAAGGCATCTTTCTTAAAATGCTTTTCTCATCCCACTGTTAGTAGTCGTACTAAGATACGTCTGTGCAAACTTTGGTGGTTCTAGCTCATTGTTCAAGTACCTTAAGCCTCGTTAAGCAGTTTTTTTTTGTTGAGTGGTTTAAAACGTCCCTACATCCTCCCTCTCTTTGACATCTGTCATCAACCATTATCGCCATGGCCACACACACACAAGCAGGACAGTGAAGTACATTGATATATGGCGGTGAATGCTAACATGTTTACACTGGTGGGCGGCATTAATGTCAAGCCTAGCGGCCTCTGGGTTGGTTCGCGCGTTCCGTTGGGTTGTGGTGTGGGCGCGTTACCAGCACAGGTCATGGGCATCTGTCGTCTCCCTGGCACGTGAAAGCGTTGTGTATTCGGTGGCGGTGGAACGGGCAGCACTCAGAATTCCATTTGGCTGAGGGCAACCGATTTAACGCTGCCATTGTCTTCTCAGACAAGGCGGCGATGGATTCAGACGAGCTCTGTCTCTAGGAGGTGGTTGTCCTCACTCGCATGGTAAACCGCCCGATGTTGACCAGCGCGGTGTTTTCTTGCTGCAGGTCGCTGCTGATTCAGGGATGCTTATTGGGTTTGGAATTACATGTTACACACAGTTCTCACGTGTGAATTGTGAGGTCGCGTGTGGGGTGTTTTATTTAGGGCGAAAAGGGAAGGTTGGTTTTGTGTCTTGGGAGTTGCGTCGAAAGTCTCTCGCACTGGTGAAGAAAGTTCTTGTGTTCAGATCAAACTCATTCAGTTTTGTAGACGGAGTGTTTCTGTTTAAAGAGAAAATGAAAAGGAAAAATAAAATTGGCTGGTGTGAGGTTACTGTTATTTTGCTACTGTGTCTGGGGGGGATATTTTAAATGGATTGAAAATGTAATTTGTGGATTTTAAATGTCAGGCACTCAAGGTATTTGTTAGCAGTCTGTTATATTAGTTTATCCACATTATAGCAGTGGCCCTGAATGCATTGAATGCATTCAAATTCTGCAGCTTTTCACAAAGGGGCAATTAGGTTTTATCAAGTTTGAATGGTGCATGCTTTCATAACCAAGGTTGCCTATGGATACCCGGGCTCAGCACAGCAGACAAACAGCAGAAGAAGAGACTGGAGGACTGCAATTTTGTGAGTCAATGACCTCCCCCAACCCGACAGAAGCCGACAACAAAGCAACAACGAGCACTTCTCAAGAAGCCATGGAGAAAAATGCACTTGAGCTCAATGGTGTAATGGATCTAGGGTCTAGGGCCTTTTGAATGGCAAAGTGAATCGCTTCAGAAGCGTGTGTGAAACGGCCCCTAACCCTACAACGTGTTGCTATAGCAGCAGCAGTGTAGCCACTAGCCACAGATACTCATGTAGTTGGGCCTGCATAGAACCAGGTGGGCTAGGACTACCTAGGTGGGCATTCAATGTTTGGTGCAGGATAGTTCAGTCAAGATAAATGGGTGGGCCAGGATACTTTTTAGGAGGCTGTGGCCCACCCTGGCCCTCCCATGCCTACACCAGGGCTCCATAGGACACAGCAGGCTGCTGGTTTCTCCCTCCCACTGTGATGGATGGAGGGGGGGGGGGGGGGGGGGGGGGGGGTCTATATTAATCATTTTAATGCCATGTGTACTGGCTTAACCCTTTACAGTGTAAGAGCACAAATATTATTAACTTAACATGCTAATGTTGATGATGTATTTTTTTTTTTTTGGCAAACTCATTCAGTCCCTTTCAAAGGACGGCATTATAAAGTTAACAGGTTTTTCTTTCAGTTAAACTATATTATTAAACTATATTATTCAGTCTATTTATGGTCCTGTATGTTTTATGTTTCGGTCGCTCTTGTCATCAGTTAAGTCTTTCCGTGTTTCAGGGATCTTTGCACATATTATAGTGTGTGTGTGTGCGTGTGCACGCACATTCATGTGTGTATATGCACATTTGAGTAAGTTTGTGCATGCAAATATGTTTGTGTATACTGAAGAACCATTTAATAATGAGTCTCATACGGGACATGATGGTCGATGATAAAAGATGGATTGTGTTCTTCCAGACTCTGCTGGCAGCGGGGCTGTTTGTGATGCGTAATTGACTTTGGCGTCTCGAGTGATTGACTTTATCTGCACCCTTCCACATTTTCAGAGAATGTTGTAGCAGCGGGATTGGCCCACGGTCCGTGATTGGCCCACGGTCGTGATTGGCCCACGGTCGTGATTGGCCCACGGTCGTGATTGGCCCACGGTCGTGATTGGCCCACGGTCGTGATTGGCCCACGGTCGTGATTGGCCCACGGTTGTGATTTGGCCCACGGTCGTGATTGGCCCACGGTTGTGATTGGCCCACGGTCAGGATTGGACATTTCAAATTAGGTTTGAGTTGTGACTTTCATTGGGGTTTGCCTTTTTAAAAATAGTTTCCAGTTTGAATGGATATTATTATATTATTACTTTCCCCCCTGAACTAAGCCCTGTTTTTAATTTCCAAAATTGAGGCCATGACGGTTGAATGCGTAGTGGGGAGGGAGGTGATTCTGTTCTGTTTTGAGGTGACAAGCCCCTCCGCTTGTAGACGTGCACATGCCGTGTTAAACATTGCGATGTTTTTCAGCGTGGTGCCCAAGAGGGCGATAGCGGCTGCTTCCTCTGGAGTGGGTGATTTGGTGGGCCGCTGTCTGTGGATGTTTGGCGAGGTTAAATGAACCGTGTCGGCTCCTCCAGGCTGTTAGCCTTGCAAGCCTTTCCCTGGGACCTCATTCTGCTGAAGAACATTTTATCTTAATTCAGCGGCGGGATGCAGCAGGGGGTCTAATAGGACCAAACTCTGCGCTGTCGGCTCTGTGGGGTACTGTTGCCCTCTCTGGTGCTCCGTACAGACCATCTAAAATCTGCTCTGTGGGGTACTGTTGCCCTCTCTGGTGCTCCGTACAGACCCATCTAAAATCTGCTCTGTGGGGTACTGTTGACCCTCTCTGGTGCTCCGTACAGACCATCTAAAATCTGCTCTGTGGGGTACTGTTGCCCTCTCTGGTGCTCCGTACAGACCATCTAAAATCTGCTCTGTGGGGTACTGTTGACCCTCTCTGGTGCTCAGTACAGACGGTCTAAAATCAAAATAGTTTCACAGATTATCATGTCACATGTGTAGCCTACAGTTGTTCACAACAACACCTTTTGTCAGTGTAAGAATCACCAGTGATTTCATAAATTAAGTGAGTGAGTATAACTCCCCATTGCAGTGGAAAGATAAGGGACACTCCTTCTCCCAGGAAGGGAATACAGTTTTCTGATGGGCATTTTGGACATTTTTTCCAACACAAGCCTGTAAGCTCCAGTGAGGTTCCGCACAACTTCATGAGAACTTCCCTGTGGGTGCTAAGTAAGCACACTATAATGTGCGGTTCTGTTGGGATCGGAAACACGGTTTGAGAACAGAGAACTTTTACCTTTTGTACCCCCGGCACCAGTAATCATATTAAATCAGTAATTAAATCAGCAGTCAAAATAGCTGCACATAATTATGCTTGTGTCCTCTGGCTGCAGCCAGATTATGTTGCCAAAATAACTTGCTTCAAAATCTATGAAAACAACGTTTAACCTACAGATGTAATTTGAGCCTAAAAATACAACTTTTTTTTCTTCTTTTTTTTTTCTTCTTTTTTTTTAATAAACGCTGGAACATGTTTGCAATCTGGCCAAACATTTAATGACAACCAGTGTTTTTCTTTCAGCCCTTGCAGGGTAAAGGAGCGTTTCATCTTGAGTGGAATTGTTTTTTTGCCATATTTGTAAGTGCCAGCTGAGAATGCTATTACCTTTGTTAGCCTAGCCATGGGTTACAGGCTTTGTGTTGGCCTAGCTGAAATATTTTTGGTGAGTCTGAGAAGGGCTCAAATATTTTAGTTGAATCGCCTTTTCCCGGGACTGAACGTGATGTCAAGAAACAAGAATATAAACAACGATCGTGCAGTGTTGTTTTTGTTTTTAAAATTGGAAAAGGAACGTGGCTCGGCTCTCTTGTGTGACCGTAAGGTTTTCCGCCTGCTTCTATTCCCAGCGGTTTCCAGGCGACTGGCCTCGGCCCCTGCCGCAGCGCCGTTGGCCAATAAGGAACGTCTCTACGAGAGCTCCGGATTCCGAATGGGCGAACGCGGAGGGGGCGGGGCCAAGTCCATAGGCTGCCAATCACCTTTTAAGTTGCTGTTGCTGGGCAGAGGACTCGGCCTGCTGCTCTGGCATGTTTGGCCCAGTGCCCAGAAACCTCTGCACACAGCCCCTCGGTTTCATCCCCCCCACAGCCCCCCCCCCCCCCCCCCCCCCCCAGTCTGAGACGCCACCTGGACCAGCAGCCACATCGTTCCTGCATCTCCATGTTTGTTTTTTGATTTTTTTTCCCCCTCTGTAATGTTTTCTTATTCTGAAGAGGACCCATCTCTGATCCTTGTCTCCCTCTCTTTGTTGGCATAGGAGGCTCTGGTTGCCGTGGCCCTGGTCCATAATGGCCACCACGGCGTCTTTTTGTTTCTGTAATCGTTAAAGCCGAGCGGCAGCTACCCCTGAAGTTTCTGTAATCGCTAAAGCCGAGCGGCAGCTACCCCTGATGTTTCTGTAATCGCTAAAGCCGAGCGGCAGCTACCCCTGATGTTTTCTGCTTCTTCGTCCCCTGGAGGTGCGCCTTGATCCTTTATATGTTCAGCAGCGTATTTACGGGTTCAAACAGCCAATTTCACCCATCTTCAGGATTTGCCTGTAGTGGGTTGTCGACCGTTTTAAATTCCTGTACCTGGAGGACTCCTGAGTGGCACGTCCCACTGCCCATGTTTGGGCTTCCTGCAGTTAAGCAGCTGTACGGTGTCCTGACAAAAATCCTTCATCAAATTGTCCATTTTTGACTGGCCAGGAGATCCGTGGTGTGATGCATTATTGACCGTATCCCCGGCCAGCGACGGTGTGTTTGCGTGCATGTGTTTGTGTGTGTGTGCAAGGTTGCCAGGTTGGGCTGGTGTGTGTTCTGAGGGCTGTGTTCAGAATGAGGGGTTTTCCCTGTCTTGTCAGACCCCGCCCCCCAGCTCTTATGATTGGCTGACATAAAAAATAGCTGAGTTCTTAATGGGTTTCCTGACATGATGCTCTGTGCAATCTGCTTTTAGGAATGGCTCTATGCACTACACACACACACACTCACAAATGCCTTTCTGAGTTGCCAGATTTGTACTCTTATTGCTAAACCTTTTGTAAACTTTGAACAAGGTGCTTTCGTTTTTTTGTCTAAGTACCTAGTGGAGCATCTAATACTCTGCTAAACGGTTTGTGAGATAGCTCAGATGGGCTTGTGTCAGTGTGTGCTCCCACCCCCTGTTGTGACATCACAGTACCTGCACCTCCTTAGCAACCAACTTCCGCAAACTATTTTGACCTAATTTCTGCGTTTGCTGAGAGGCCTGCAGTGGGCTGATGGGGAAATGGAGGTTCATTTGAGGCTGATTGATTGATTTTGATTGATCACTGATATTGAAGGGGTTTCCTTCTCCCAATGGGCCCATTTGCCTCCATACTGGACCCTGTACTGTAATTTATGGGCTCAGCCATTGTTTTTAAAAGTGGTCCAGGTTTGGGATTTTGTGGATTATGGTTCCATTTTGTGGTGATGATTCATGAAGCACTGCTGTGGTGGGTCTGGGGCCCGTGTGTGAAAGAGCGCTGTACTGCTGTGTGGGTCTGGGGCCCGTGTGTGAAAGAGCGCTGTACTGCTGTGTGGGTCTGGGGCCCGTGTGTGAAAGAGCGCTGTAATCTTGTCAGAGGTTAAAATGCTCCCATATTTCATACGTGACTATGATTCTTAAGTTTGCAGATTCCTGGTTATGGCGGTCTCCTGACGGCTGGCAGTGTCGAATATAATTTTGCGCAGGTTCTTTGTGTAACGATTTCTGTGATTTACTGCTTCGAGTATAAGGTGGCCTCATTTAAACGTGCCATTTTTAAAAAAAGGGAGAAAACCCAATTGCGCCTATTAGCATGTTTGTGAAAAAGAACTACATGTATGGCAGTAAACGGCAGCACTTTTGCCTGCTGATGGACTACATTCCCCATGACCCGTATGCTGATCTTCTGTCCCGGCTGGTTTGAAATCAGGGAAGCTATTTTAAGCACACTGTTGTGGCCGTCTTGTTCCTGCATTGTCTGCGTGTTGAATAAATAAACAAGCAGATATCCTCCTCTGTAGTGCTGGCACGCTAGTGTAGAAAGTCCTCCCCGTTATCCACAGTCTGAGCTCAGCGAACAGCCTGTGGATAAGCCCGTCTATTAATAGCCATGCCGCCTTATTTTTTCTCCGGTGTTTGAAGGAAACTGCTTGGAAAAGCATCTGCTTCCGGATATTTCTGAAGCGATGCGGCTGGCTCTCCGTGGAATAGCAGAGGTTTTTAATTTCCACTGTAGCTCCCTTTCTGTCCCCATCCTCTGAGCTGGTCAGAAATGGTGTGAGCAGGGATGTTGTGATTGGCCATAAGGTGTGAGCAGGGATGCTGTGATTGGCCGTATAACTCTTATCACGTGTCGAGCATCCCTGCCACATGAAAACATCGAGTGTTATCCTTCATTTCCATCCATCTTAAATTCATGATCTACAAGAACTACAGAGTGTGAGTGTGAGTGTGAGTGTGAGTGTGAGTGTGAGTGTGAGTGTGAGTGTGAGTGTGAGTGTGAGTGACAGTGTGTGTGAGGCGGCGGTGTGTTTGTGTCGCTCGGCTGGATTGCGTGCGCAGAGCACATGGCACATGGGGGTGAGGAACATGGACCCCTCCTTAGCCCCCCCTCCCTCTGTCTGCAGGATGGGCCTGTGTGACCTCTGACCTTTCAGTGATGTAATGGACTGAACTAGAATTCCAGCTGCGCTGCGTTCCTGAGGCGATCTGCCGCTCGCTCTTGCGCCTCTGAAATGTCGCGCTCACGTTTAAATGTATTTTCTTTGCTCTCTTAGCCGAGCGCTGAAGCGGGGGAAAACGAGAAGAGAGACCGTTTGATGGAAGAAAAGAAAAAGAAAAAGCAAGAAGAAAAGAAAAAGAAGGAAGCTGCTCAGAAAAAGGTGGGTCACACCTGTCAATCACCCCATAGACCCTCCCACCACCTGTCTGTCACCCCCCATAGACCCTCCCACCACCTGTCAATCACTCCATAGACCCTCCCACCACCTGTCAATCACCCCGTAGACCCTCCCACCACCTGTCTGTCACCCCCTATAGATCCTCCCACCACCTGTCAATCACCCCCACCACCTGTCTGTCACCCCCTATAGATCCTCCCACCACCTGTCTGTCACCCCTATAGACCCTCCCCCCACCAGTCAGTCACCCCCATGGACCCCTTACCTTCATGTGAGAGAAATTCTTATTTGAAACTTCATTCATCACATACTGTATCCTCCTGTGCCACCATACTGCATCCTGCATACTGTATCCTCCTCTGCTTTTAACACATTTACCCTCGTGTTGTTGCAGGCTGCTGAACAGAACACCAAAGGTAAATTAAGTCTCTTTCCCTTCAATTTAACTAGTGTGAGCAAAGCGCGCCACGTGGGCGTGGCCCTGCATCCTGTTTCCTGTAAAGTCAGTCAGAATGAGTGAAGTTGCCATGGTGACAGCAGTGGCGTGGAGGGGGCCTAATTCAGCATTAAAGTGCGTTATGATGTCATAATTACATGCAGTAATGATGTTCGGCGTAATTGTTGCTGTGATTTTTCATTGTCGGTCGTAATGATTTATGTCCTCTGGATGAGGCTGTTGCATCTCATTTAATGAGGGGGGCTGGGGGCAGGGGGCAATGGGGGCTGGGGGCAGTGGGGGCAGGGGCAGTGGCAGCAGTGGGGGGCAGGGGGCAGTGGGGGCAGGGGGCAGGGGCAGGGCAGTGGGGGCTGGGGGGCAGGGGCAGGGGGCAGGGCAGTGGGGGCAGGGGCAGGGCAGTGGGGGGCTAGGGGCAGGGGCAGGGGGCAGGGGGCAGGGCAGTGGGGGCTAGGGGCAGGGCAGTGGGCAGGGGGCGGGGCAGGGCAGTGGGGGCAGGGGGGCAGGGGCAGGGCAGTGGGGGCTAGGGGCAGGGGGCAGGGGGCAGGGGGCAGGGCAGTGGGGGCAGGGGGCTAGGGGCAGGGCAGTGGGCAGGGCAGGGGGCAGGGGCAGGGCAGTGGGGGGCTGGGGGCAGGGCAGTGGGGGGCTGGGGGCAGGGGGCAGAGCAGTGGGGGCTGGGGGCAGGGGGCAGGGCAGTGGGGGCTGGGGGGCAGGGCAGTGGGGGCTGGGGGCAGGGGGGCAGGGCAGTGGGGGCAGGGGGCAGGGCAGTGGGGGCAGGGGGGCAGGGCAGTGGGGGCAGGGGGCAGGGCAGTGGGGGCAGGGGGCAGGGAAGTGGGGGCAGGGGGCAGGGAAGTGGGGGGGCAGGGGGCAGGGGCAGGGGCAAGTGGGGGCAGGGGGCAGGGGCAGGGCAGTGGGGGCAGGGCAGTGGGGGCTAGGGGCAGGGGGCAGGGGGCAGGGGCAGGGGGCAGGGGCAGGGCAGTGGGGGCAGGGCAGTGGGGGCAGGGGGCAGGGCAATGGGCAGGGGGCAGGGGCAGGGCAGTGGGGGGCTAGGGGCAGGGGCAGGGCAGTGGGGGCAGGGGGCAGGGCAGTGGGGGCAGGGGGCAGGGCAGTGGGGGCAGGGGGCAGTGCAGTGGGCAGGGGGCAGGGCAGTGGGGGCTGGGGGGCAGGGCAGTGGGGGCTGGGGGCAGGGGGCTGGGGGCAGGGGCAGTGGGGGTGGGGGCAGGGGCAGTGGGGGGTGGGGGTAGGGGGAGGGGGGCAGGGCAGTGGGGGCAGGGGGCAGGGGCAGGGGGGCAGGGGCAGGGCAGTGGGGGCTGGGGGCAGGGGCAGGGCAGTGGGGGCTGGGGGGCAGGGGGCAGGGGCAGGGCAGTGGGGGGCTGGGGGCAGGGGGGCAGGGGCAGGGGCAGTGGGGGCTGGGGGCAGGGGCAGGGCAGTGGGGGCTGGGGGCAGGGGGCAGGGGCAGGGCAGTGGGGGCTGGGGGCAGGGGGGCAGGGGGCAGGGCAGTGGGGGCTGGGGGCAGGGGGCAGGGCAGTGGGGGCTAGGGGCAGGGGGGCAGGGCAGTGGGGGCTAGGGGCAGGGGGCAGGGGCAGGGCAGTGGGGGGCTGGGGGCAGGGGGCAGGGCAGTGGGGGCTGGGGGCAGGGGGGCAGGGGGGCAGGGCAGTGGGGGCTGGGGGCAGGGGGCAGGGGCAGGGCAGTGGGGGCTGGGGGCAGGGGGCAGGGGGCAGGGCAGTGGGGGCTGGGGGCAGGGGGCAGGGCAGTGGGGGCTGGGGGCAGGGGGCAGGGGGCAGGGCAGTGGGGGCAGGGGGCAGGGGGCAGGGCAGTGGGGGCAGGGGGCAGGGGGCAGGGCAGTGGGGGGCAGGGGGCAGGGCAGTGGGGGCAGGGGGCAGGGGCAGGGGGCAGGGGTTTTTAGGTGGTGCTTGGGCTTGGCTCTGCATATCTGAGGATCAGTGTTTGAATGTCTCCCTCTGGCTCACAAGATGAAGAGCTGGGTCCAGTTGCTTTAAAACAGTAGGGAGTAAAGGAGGTTCTTGAGCCAACATGGGGGCCTAGGCGTTGTTCATGTGCTCGTGGAGAGGTGGGGTTTGGGTGGGGTTTGGGTGGGGTTTGGGGGGGGTTGGGGGGGGGGTAAGAGCTGAGCCTGCAGATTTGGGGGATGGAACACCCACCTAAACGTCCAAACCGTCCATTCAGAGAGCTTAAATCTCCCTGGGAGTGGTCTGTCAGGGCCAGATGGGGGTGGGATTTATGTCTTGCGAAAGACAGACAAACGGATATAAATGTCATTAGAGCATCTGCTGATGGAGCTGTAACCAGCTTCAGCCTGTATGGACACAGGAAAACAGCCCAGACAAGCCAGCACTCAGGGTCGTGTGTGCGTGTGTGCGTGTGTGCGTGTGTGCGTGTGTGCGTTTAGTGTGTGTGCCTGCCTGCCTGTGTGTGTGCTCTTTGGTATGTGCGTGCGTTAGTGTGTGTGCGTGCCTGCCTGTGTGTGTGTGTGCTCTTTAGTATGTGTGTGTTTGTTTGTGTGTGTGCATTCTTGCTTGCGTTAGTATGTGTGTGCATGCGTTAGTGTGTATGTGTGTGTGTGTGTGTTTTAGTATGTCTGTGCATGCATTAGTATTTGTGTGTGTGCATCCATAGGCGTGTGAGTGCAGCTGTAGTTTAATGCTTGTTTCAGGGCTGTAGCAGCTGTAGTTTAATGCTTGTTTCAGGGCTGTAGCAGCTGTAGTTTAATGCTTGTTTCAGGGCTGTAGCAGCTGTAGTTTAATGCTTGTTTCAGGGCTGTAGTAGCTGTAGTTTAATGCTTGTTTCAGGGCTGTAGTAGCTGTAGTTTAATGCTTGTTTCAGGGCTGTAGTAGCTGTAGTTTAATGCTTGTTTCAGGGCTGTAGTAGCTGTAGTTTAATGCTTGTTTTAGGGCTGTAGTAGCTGTAGTTTAATGCTTGTTTTAGGGCTGTAGTAGCTGTAGTTTAATGCTTGTTTCAGGGCTGTAGCAGCTGTAGTTTAATGCTTGTTTCAGGGCTGTAGTAGCTGTAGTTTAATGCTTGTTTCAGGGCTGTAGCAGCTGTAGTTTAATGCTTGTTTTAGGGCTGTAGTAGCTGTAGTTTAATGCTTGTTTCAGGGCTGTAGTAGCTGTAGTTTAATGCTTGTTTCAGGGCTGTAGCAGCTGTAGTTTAATGCTTGTTTTAGGGCTGTAGTAGCTGTAGTTTAATGCTTGTTTCAGGGCTGTAGCAGCTGTAGTTTAATGCTTGTTTCAGGGCTGTAGTAGCTGTAGTTTAATGCTTGTTTCAGGGCTGTAGTAGCTGTAGTTTAATGCTTGTTTTAGGGCTGTAGTAGCTGTAGTTTAATGCTTGTTTTAGGGCTGTAGTAGCTGTAGTTTAATGCTTGTTTCAGGGCTGTAGCAGCTGTAGTTTAATGCTTGTTTCAGGGCTGTAGTAGCTGTAGTTTAATGCTTGTTTCAGGGCTGTAGCAGCTGTAGTTTAATGCTTGTTTTAGGGCTGTAGTAGCTGTAGTTTAATGCTTGTTTCAGGGCTGTAGTAGCTGTAGTTTAATGCTTGTTTCAGGGCTGTAGCAGCTGTAGTTTAATGCTTGTTTTAGGGCTGTAGTAGCTGTAGTTTAATGCTTGTTTCAGGGCTGTAGTAGCTGTAGTTTAATGCTTGTTTCAGGGCTGTAGTAGCTGTAGTTTAATGCTTGTTTCAGGGCTGTAGTAGCTGTAGTTTAATGCTTGTTTCAGGGCTGTAGCAGCTGTAGTTTAATGCTTGTTTCAGGGCTGTAGTTGCTGTAGTTTAATGCTTGTTTCAGGGCTGTTGTATCTGTAGGCCTCCTTCATTAGTGATGAGATGTGATTCCATGCAGAGTCTCTGAGTATAAGTACATTTTGAATGGGTTGAGTTCCTGTTGTGAGTTTTAATCTGTGCCTTTGTCTAGGCGGGGAGGGTTGAACCACTGCGATTCATCCTGTGAACAACGAAACCCCCACACGTAACCTGTGTGCAGTTAGCACAGTGATTGGCAATTCCGGTCCTGTGGGGCCGGTGTGTGTGCAGGTTTGTGCTTCCACCAGTTAGCCTGGCTAAATGAGCCAATAGGCTGTTTACAGCAACGCTGGTTCACTGGTAGATTAGATCACAGTAAAACGTTGTCATTCATGTGCTTATGAAGGAAATGTAAGAAATGCAGGCCAGAAGTTGGCATGAAAACTTGAAATGGATACGGCCCTCGTTGCCCACCTCTGTGTTAAGATGAGTTTGTGGTGGTGGTGGTGGTGGTGGTGGTGGTGGGGGGGGGGTGGTGGTGCGTGTGCATCGTTCGTCCTTCAGTGTAATCTCCCAGGAGGCTTTGCTCCACATCCCTGCATTTCCCCTTATTTACATAGTGTCATAAAAGATAAGCACATTATCTCACTGCGGGGACAGTGTAATATCACACCGGATTAATTAGCATTTTCGTATCCAATTAATTACATCAACACTTCTCTCTGGCCTTTCATGAATCGCAATCTAATCAGAGGCTAATTAATTTTACATGAGCACTGTGTGATGAATGTATCGATACGGCATAAACCCCTCGTCCGTATGATCGCATAAAGGGAGAGATGGTTCAGTGACGGCATTTTAATGCACACGCACAGACGCACGCACGCACACATTCACTTTTACGCACTCTCACACACTTATACACACACATGTTCACTTTCACGCTCTTATATACACACACACACACACTTTCACGCTCTTATATACACACACACACACACACTTTCACTTTCACTCTCACACACACGCGGGAGTGGTTTATGCTGGTTAATGTGGAAAGAAGTCCAGACATAAACTGCAGTCTTTCCCAGTGTAGACTTGCCTCTTAACTGCAGTCTTTCCCAGTGTAGACTTGCCTCTTAACTGCAGTCTTTCCCAGTGTAGACTTGCCTCTTAACTGCAGTCTTTCCCAGTGTAGACTTGCCTCTTAACTGCAGTCTTTCCCAGTGTAGACTTGCCTCTTAACTGCAGTCTTTCCCAGTGTAGACTTGCCTCTTAACTGCAGTCTTTCCCAGTGTAGACTTGCCTCTTAACTGCAGTCTTTCCCAGTGTAGACTTGCCTCTTAACTGCAGTCTTTCCCAGTGTAGACTTGCCTCTTAACTGCAGTCTTTCCCAGTGTAGACTTGCCTCTTAACTGCAGTCTTTCCCAGTGTAGACTTGCCTCTTAACTGCAGTCTTTCCCAGTGTAGACTTGCCTCTTAACTGCAGTCTTTCCCAGTGTAGACTTGCCTCTTAACTGCAGTCTTTCCCAGTGTAGACTTGCCTCTTAACTGCAGTCTTTCCCAGTGTAGACTTGCCTCTTAACTGCAGTCTTTCCCAGTGTAGACTTGCCTCTTAACTGCAGTCTTTCCCAGTGTAGACTTGCCTCTTAATCTCAGCAGTGATCATTCCTCTGTTCATGCCAGAAATAGTGAGATCCATCTTGTTTCTGTGGATGCCTCCGTCTTGCTCGGCTGTTGACGTTGGCATGTGAGTGAGGTCATGCCAGGTTGGCATGTGAGTGAGGTCAGAGGTCATACCAGGTTGGCATGTGAGTGAGGTCAGAGGTCATGCCAGGTTGGCATGTGAGTGAGGTCAGAGGTCATGCCAGGTTTCTCACTGAGGTGGAGTGGTTATATTGCACCCCAAATCCTGGAGAATGTGAACCCCTCAAATACAGCCCCAGCCCCCCCCTCCCTCCGAGGGGTAAAGTGTGTATAATTTCTACACGTTACTTTATTTCCAAATTTTTTTATTTTTTTAAGGGGGCTATAGTCCTTTTCCTGGCGCACTGGCCTGTAGATCTAACAGGTTTAGACGGGATTTCCCGGGAAACCCGGGGAGCGAGGTGTTATAATCCCGGGTTTAAAAATAGCAAATTTTCGGGAAAATATTCTCTCCCCTTCTCTCTGCCCTCCCCTCCTCTCCTCCCCTGTTTAGATCCCTGTCTCTGGTGTATTGTGCAGGGCTGGTGGTGTGTGCTGTTGAATGCATGTGTAATTGCTGCAGTAGCGTAGCATTAAAGCTCTGCACAGTCCCGCATGCTCTCGCATGATTATAGTGACTCAGTAAATGAGTGTTTTGTGTTTGAATAATGTTGTTTTGATAATGTGATGTGTGGTGTGGCCTGATGGAGGACTGGTGTACAGTGGTTCTTGTGCTCTGAGTAGCGGGTGTTCAGGCGCTGTGCTGATGGTGTTGGCGGTACAGACGCAGTGCTGATGGTGTTGGCGGTACAGACGCAGTGCTGATGGTGTTGGCGGTACAGACGCAGTGCTGATGGTGTTGGCGGTACAGACGCAGTGCTGATGGTGTTGGCGGTACAGACGCAGTGCTGATGGTGTTGGCGGTACAGACGCAGTGCTGATGGTGTTGGCGGTACAGACGCAGTGCTGATGGTGTTGACTGATATTCTAACCTAGGAATATCAGTTCCCTGTGTTCACTAGTTCCCTGTGTTTTCCTGTCTGTTTGTTTAGTTTATAATAGTATTTAGAATAGAAGTGTAGTATAGCTGATTTTCTCACAGCTTACTGTGAACTACAGTCAACGTTCATTACTAGGGATAGCTGCTACATTATGGGAAGGATGTGCTTTGGCTTGTCTGTTCTGTAGTGATCTTGATGACGTCTCTGTATGCACTTATTGTACGTCGCTTTGAATAAAAGCGTCTGCTAATGTAATGTTGGCGGTACAGGTGCTGTGCTGATGGTGTTGGCGGTACAGGCGCAGTGCTGATGGTGTTGGCGGTACAGGCGCTGTGCTGATGGGGTTGTGTTGGCGGTACAGATGCAGTGCTGATGGTGCTGGCGGTACAGACACAGTGCTGATGGTGTTGCCGGTACAGGCGCAGTGCTGATGGTGTTGGCGGTAGCGGTACAGGCGCTGTCCTGATGGTGTTGGCGGTACAGGCACTGTGCTGATGGGGTTGTGTTGGCGGTACAGACGCAGTGCTGATGGTGTTGGCGGTACAGGCGCATTGCTGATGGTGTTGGCGGTTCAGGCGCAGTGCTGATGGTGTTGGCGGTACAGACGCAGTGCTGATGGTGCTGGCGGTACAGACACAGTCCTGATGGTGTTGCCGGTACAGGCGCAGTGCTGATGGTGTTGGCGGTAGTGGTACAGGCGCTGTGCTGATGGTGTTGGCGGTACAGGCGCTGTGCTGATGGGGTTGTGTTGGCGGTACAGACGCAGTGCTGATGGTGTTGGCGGTACAGGCGCATTGCTGATGGTGTTGGCGGTTCAGGCGCAGTGCTGATGGTGTTGGCGGTACAGACGCAGTGCTGATGGTGTTGGCGGTACAGGCGCAGTGCTGATGGTGTTGGCGGTACAGACGCAGTGCTGATGGGGTTGGCGGTACAGGCGCAGTGCTGATGGTGTTGGCGGTAGCGGTACAGGTGCTGTGCTGATGGTGTTGGCGGTACAGACGCAGTGCTGATGGTGTTGGCGGGTAGCGGTACAGGTGCTGTGCTGATGGTGTTGGCGGTTCAGGCGCAGAGCTGATGGTGTTGGCGGTTCAGGCGCAGTGCTGATGGTGTTGGCGGGTAGCGGTACAGGCGCTGTGCTGATGGTGTTGGCGGTACAGGCGCTGTGCTAATGGTGTTGGCGGTAGCGGTACAGGTGCTGTGCTGATGGTGTTGGCGGGTAGCGGTACAGGCGCTGTGCTGATGGTGTTGGCGGTACAGGCGCTGTGCTGATGGTGTTGGCGGGTAGCGGTACAGGCGCAGTGCTGATGGTGTTGGCGGTACAGACACAGTGCTGATGGTGTTGGCGGTACAGGCGCAGTGCTGATGGTGTTGGCGGTACAGGCGCAGTGCTGATGGTGTTGGCGGTAGCGGTACAGGTGCTGTGCTGATGGTGTTGGCGGTACAGGCGCTGTGCTGATGGTGTTGGCGGTTCAGGTGCTGTGCTGATGGTGTTGGCGGTTCAGGCGCAGTGCTGATGGTGTTGGCGGTTCAGGCGCAGTGCTGATGGTGTTGGCGGTACAGGCGCAGTGCTGATGGTGTTGGCGGTATAGATGCTGTGCTGATGGTGTTGGCGGTAGCGGTACAGGTGCTGTGCTGATGGTGTTGGCGGTACAGGCACTGTGCTGATGGTGTTGGCGGTAGCGGTACAGGCGCTGTGCTGATGGTGTTGGCGGTACAGGCGCTGTGCTGATGGTGTTGGCGGGTAGCGGTACAGGCGCAGTGCTGATGGTGTTGGCGGGTAGCGGTACAGGCGCTGTGCTGATGGTGTTGGCGGTACAGGTGCTGTGCTGATGGTGTTGGCGGGTAGCGGTACAGGTGCTGTGCTGATGGTGTTGGCGGTACAGGTGCTGTGCTGATGGTGTTGGCGGTACAGGTGCTGTGCTGATGGTGTTGGCGGTAGCGGTACAGGTGCTGTGCTGATGGTGTTGGCGGGTAGCGGTACAGGTGCTGTGCTGATGGTGTTGGCGGGTAGCGGTACAGGCGCAGTTGCGGATTGGGAGATCGCAGGCGTGGCTTCACTGCCTCTGTGGTGTGGAGAGAGAGCCTCAGAGAGCCGTATCTTTTAACTACAGCCCCGTATTTAAGCACTTTTAATTAACACGTGTGAGCCGCTCTGTGGAGCCGCTCTGTGTAGCCGTGTCTGTGAGGAGCTAATGGAGCGAGCGCTTAGCCCACCGCTGTAATTGCTCTCGATAACTACCGCTACGTTAATTTAAACAGGGATTTAAACAGGAGGGGGGGGGTTCAGACTTAACTGCCACATCCTGGTTCTGAGAGCATAACTAGCAGCACTGATACAGATATGCACATAGCCACATAGCCCCACAGCCCCACAGCCACACAGCCACATAGCCCCATAGCCCCATAGCCCCATAGCCCCATAGCCCCATAGCCCCATAGCCCCATAGCCACATAGCCACATAGCCACATAGCCCCATAGCCACATAGCCCCATAGCCACATAGCCCCATAGCCACATAGCCCCATAGCCACATAGCCACATAGCCCCATAGCCACATAGCCCCATAGCCCCATAGCCCCATAGCCCCATAGCCACATAGCCCCATAGCCCCATAGCCCCATAGCCCCATAGCCCCATAGCCCCATAGCCCCATAGCCACATAGCCCCATAGCCCCATAGCCACATAGCCACATAGCCACATAGCCCCATAGCCACATAGCCCCATAGCCACATAGCCCCATAGCCACATAGCCCCATAGCCCCATAGCCACATAGCCCCATAGCCCCATAGCCCCATAGCCCCATAGCCACATAGCCACATAGCCCCATAGCCACATAGCCCCATAGCCACATAGCCACATAGCCCCATAGCCACATAGCCACATAGCCACATAGCCCCATAGCCACATAGCCCCATAGCCACATAGCCCCATAGCCACATAGCCCCATAGCCCCATAGCCCCATAGCCCCATAGCCACATAGCCCCATAGCCACATAGCCCCATAGCCCCATAGCCCCATAGCCACATAGCCACATAGCCCCTGCCAGGTGACTGCATTAGGGCTTGTACTCTGAGCCGTGCACGATTGCAGATTGAGATTGTCCTCACACCACACCCCCTCCACCCGCACGCAAACCAAGCATCCCATAACAATACCCACAGCAAGTGTAGCCACGGCAACACTGGGCCAACCTCTACAAGAGGCGAAGGGGAATAATTACACGGTATGTTGTTGAGAAAAAGATAAGGAAACGGTGCTTTATCGTAAGAGGATTATCCAAACGGCCTGTTCTCACCCCCAGAGGGAGGGGGCGGGTCCTGTCCTGTCCTCCCTTCCTCCGGTGCTGCGCTCTGGTTGGACGGAGAGTTGAGGCACAGACAGCAGCTTCCTGGAGAGCTTCCAGAAGGATCTACGTCAGAGAAGCCAGTGGCATGGCGCTGTGGGGACCCCCCGGTCCTCTCAGAGCCTGTAGGGGTACGCGTGTCCAGTAGGGGTGCGCGTGTCCTGGTCATAGCCCCACAGGCTGTGAATGTGGTTATGTGGGCAGTGTTGTATGACCTTATGAGGTTATGGCTTCTACTCATCTGAGGTCATCATGCGGGGTGTGTACCTGGTTAAATTCTGTGTATACTGGGTACATTGCTTTGCACAGTGTGCATGTGTACGCGCGTGTGCGTGTGCGTGTGCGTGAGTGTGTGTGTGTGTGTGTGTGCGAGTGTGAGTGAGACGTGTCTGTGTCTGTGAGTGTGAGTGCGAGATGTGTGCATGCGTTAGCGAGTGAGATGTGTGTACGTGATTGAGGTGTGTGTGTGTGTGTGTGTGTGTGTGTGTGTGTGTGTGTGTGTGTGTGTGTGTGTGTGTGTGTGATGTGTGTGATGTGTGATTTTTGTTGATGTGTGTTTTCTGTTGGGTGTGTCTCCACAGTGCCAGACTCTGCCAAGCCCAGCCCCCTGCCCTGTTGTATCTCCAGCGTGAGCCTGCCAGCGCCCCCTGTCTGCAGCAGTGGAAATGGCAAGCGTTCCCCCGGCAGTGCCCAACCGCCACAGCCGCCGCCCGCCCCGCGCTACCCGCCCCGAGAGGTGCCCCCGCGTTTCCGCCAACACGAGCACAAGCAGCTACTGAAGAGGGGCCAGACGGGGGCGCACTCTCCGCCCCAAACCCCCACCGCCACCGCCAACACCAACACCTCACAGACCTTCCCTGGGACCCCCGCACACAGGTCAGCCCTGCCGGCCCCGCCCCCCAACACTCCTACCGGCCCCGCCCTCTCCCTCACGCTGCTCAGACACTTAAATTTGTCATTCATAGAGATTAATACCAGTGATGTTGCTTTCATTCATAGAGATTAATACCAGTGATGTTGCTTTCATTCATAGAGATTAATACCAGTGATGTTGGTTTCATTCATAGAGATTAATACCAGTGATGTTGGTTTCATTCATAGAGATTAATACCAGTGATGTTGGTTTCATTCATAGAGATTAATACCAGTGATGTTGCTTTCATTCATAGAGATTAATACCAGTGATGTTGGTTTCATTCATAGAGATTAATACCAGTGATGTTGGTTTCATTCATAGAGATTAATACCAGTGATGTTGGTTTCATTCATAGAGATTAATACCAGTGATGTTGGTTTCATTCATAGAGATTAATACCAGTGATGTTGGTTTCATTCATAGAGATTAATACCAGTGATGTTGGTTTCATTCATAGAGATTAATACCAGTGATGTTGGTTTCATAGAGATTAATACCAGTGATGTTGGTTTCATTCATAGAGATTAATACCAGTGATGTTGGTTTCATAGAGATTAATACCAGTGATATTGGTTTCATTCATAGAGATTAATACCAGTGATATTGGTTTCATTCATAGAGATTAATACCAGTGATGTTGGTTTCATTCATAGAGATTAATACCAGTGATGTTGGTTTCATAGAGATTAATACCAGTGATATTGGTTTCATTCATAGAGATTAATACCAGTGATATTGGTTTCATTCATAGAGATTAATACCAGTGATGTTGGTTTCATTCATAGAGATTAATACCAGTGATGTTGGTTTCATTCATAGAGATTAATACCAGTGATGTTGGTTTCATTCATAGAGATTAATACCAGTGATGTTGTTTTCATAGAGATTAATACCAGTGATGTTGGTTTCATTCATAGAGATTAATACCAGTGATGTTGGTTTCATAGAGATTAATACCAGTGATGTTGCTTTCATAGAGATTAATACCAGTGATGTTGGTTTCATTCATAGAGATTAATACCAGTGATGTTGGTTTCATAGAGATTAATACCAGTGATGTTGGCTTCATTCATAGAGATTAATACCAGTGATGTTGGTTTCATTCATAGAGATTAATACCAGTGATGTTGGTTTCATTCATAGAGATTAATACCAGTGATGTTGGTTTCATTCATAGAGATTAATACCAGTGATGTTGGTTTCATTCATAGAGATTAATACCAGTGATGTTGCTTTCATAGAGATTAATACCAGTGATGTTGCTTTCATAGAGATTAATTCCAGTGATGTTGGGTTCATAGAGATTAATACCAGTGATGTTGGCTTCATTCAGAGATTAATACCAGTGATGTTGGTTTCATTCATAGAGATTAATACCAGTGATGTTGCTTTCATAGAGATTAATACCAGTGATGTTGCTTTCATAGAGATTCATTCCAGTGATGTTGGTTTCATAGAGATTAATACCAGTGATGTTGGTTTCATTCATCACGTTGGTTTCATAGAGATTAATACCAGTGACGTTGGTTTCATAGAGATTAATACCAGTGATGTTGCTTTCATAGAGATTCATTCCAGTGATGTTGGTTTCATTCATAGAGATTAATACCAGTGACGTTGGTTTCATAGAGATTAATACCAGTGATGTTGCTTTCATAGAGATTCATTCCAGTGATGTTGGTTTCATTCATAGAGATTAATACCAGTGACGTTGGTTTCATAGAGATTAATACCAGTGATGTTGGTTTCATTCATAGAGATTAATACCAGTGATGTTGGTTTCATTCATAGAGATTAATACCAGTGATGTTGGTTTCATTCATAGAGATTAATACCAGTGATGTTGGTTTCATAGAGATTAATACCAGTGATGTTGGTTTCATTCATAGAGATTAATACCAGTGATGTTGGTTTCATTCATAGAGATTAATACCAGTGATGTTGGTTTCATTCATAGAGATTAATACCAGTGATGTTGGTTTCATTCATAGAGATTAATACCAGTGATGTTGGTTTCATTCATAGAGATTAATACCAGTGATGTTGGTTTCATTCATAGAGATTAATACCAGTGATGTTGGTTTCATAGAGATTAATACCAGTGATGTTGGTTTCATTCATAGAGATTAATACCAGTGATGTTGGTTTCATTCATAGAGATTAATACCAGTGATGTTGGTTTCATTCATAGAGATTAATACCAGTGATGTTGGTTTCATTCATAGAGATTAATACCAGTGATGTTGGTTTCATAGAGATTAATACCAGTGATGTTGGTTTCATAGAGATTAATACCAGTGATGTTGCTTTCATTCATAGAGATTAATATCAGTGATGTTGGTTTCATTCATAGAGATTAATACCAGTGATGTTGGTTTCATTCATAGAGATTAATACCAGTGATGTTGGTTTCATTCATAGAGATTAATACCAGTGATGTTGGTTTCATTCATAGAGATTAATACCAGTGATGTTGGTTTCATTCATAGAGATTAATACCAGTGATGTTGGTTTCATAGAGATTAATACCAGTGATGTTGGTTTCATAGAGATTAATACCAGTGATGTTGCTTTCATTCATAGAGATTAATATCAGTGATGTTGGTTTCATTCATAGAGATTAATACCAGTGATGTTGGTTTCATAGAGATTAATACCAGTGATGTTGGTTTCATTCATAGAGATTAATACCAGTGATGTTGGTTTCATTCATAGAGATTAATACCAGTGATGTTGGTTTCATTCATAGAGATTAATACCAGTGATGTTGGTTTCATAGAGATTAATACCAGTGATGTTGGTTTCATAGAGATTAATACCAGTGATGTTGCTTTCATTCATAGAGATTAATATCAGTGATGTTGGTTTCATTCATAGAGATTAATACCAGTGATGTTGGTTTCATAGAGATTAATACCAGTGATGTTGGTTTCATTCATAGAGATTAATACCAGTGATGTTGGTTTCATTCATAGAGATTAATACCAGTGATGTTGGTTTCATTCATAGAGATTAATACCAGTGATGTTGGTTTCATTCATAGAGATTAATACCAGTGATGTTGGTTTCATAGAGATTAATACCAGTGATGTTGGTTTCATAGAGATTAATACCAGTGATGTTGCTTTCATTCATAGAGATTAATATCAGTGATGTTGGTTTCATTCATAGAGATTAATACCAGTGATGTTGGTTTCATAGAGATTAATACCAGTGATGTTGGTTTCATTCATAGAGATTAATACCAGTGATGTTGGTTTCATTCATAGAGATTAATACCAGTGATGTTGGTTTCATTCATAGAGATTAATACCAGTGATGTTGGTTTCATAGAGATTAATACCAGTGATGTTGGTTTCATAGAGATTAATACCAGTGATGTTGCTTTCATTCATAGAGATTAATATCAGTGATGTCGGTTTCATTCATAGAGATTAATACCAGCGGTGTTGGTTTCATTCATAGAGATTAATACCAGTGATGTTGGTTTCATTCATAGAGATTAATACCAGTGATGTTGGTTTCATTCATAGAGATTAATACCAGTGATGTTGGTTTCATTCATAGAGATTAATACCAGTGATGTTGGTTTCATAGAGATTCATTCCAGTGATGTTGGTTTCATTCATAGAGATTAATACCAGTGATGTTGCTTTCATAGAGATTAATACCAGTGGTGTTGGTTTCATTCATAGAGATTAATACCAGTGATGTTGGTTTCATAGAGATTCATTCCAGTGATGTTGGTTTCATTCATAGAGATTAATACCAGTGATGTTGGTTTCATTCATAGAGATTAATACCAGTGATGTTGGTTTCATAGAGATTAATACCAGTGATGTTGGTTTCATTCATAGAGATTAATACCAGTGATGTTGGTTTCATAGAGATTAATACCAGTGATGTTGGTTTCATTCATAGAGATTAATACCAGTGATGTTGGTTTCATTCATAGAGATTAATACCAGTGATGTTGGTTTCATTCATAGAGATTAATACCAGTGATGTTGGTTTCATTCATAGAGATTAATACCAGTGATGTTGGTTTCATAGAGATTAATACCAGTGATGTTGGTTTCATAGAGATTAATACCAGTGATGTTGCTTTCATTCATAGAGATTAATATCAGTGATGTTGGTTTCATTCATAGAGATTAATACCAGTGATGTTGGTTTCATTCATAGAGATTAATACCAGTGATGTTGGTTTCATTCATAGAGATTAATACCAGTGATGTTGGTTTCATTCATAGAGATTAATACCAGTGATGTTGGTTTCATTCATAGAGATTAATACCAGTGATGTTGGTTTCATAGAGATTAATACCAGTGATGTTGGTTTCATAGAGATTAATACCAGTGATGTTGCTTTCATTCATAGAGATTAATATCAGTGATGTTGGTTTCATTCATAGAGATTAATACCAGTGATGTTGGTTTCATAGAGATTAATACCAGTGATGTTGGTTTCATAGAGATTAATACCAGTGATGTTGGTTTCATTCATAGAGATTAATACCAGTGATGTTGGTTTCATTCATAGAGATTAATACCAGTGATGTTGGTTTCATTCATAGAGATTAATACCAGTGATGTTGGTTTCATAGAGATTAATACCAGTGATGTTGCTTTCATTCATAGAGATTAATACCAGTGATGTTGGTTTCATTCATAGAGATTAATACCAGTGATGTTGGTTTCATTCATAGAGATTAATACCAGTGATGTTGGTTTCATAGAGATTAATACCAGTGATGTTGGTTTCATTCATAGAGATTAATACCAGTGATGTTGCTTTCATTCATAGAGATTAATACCAGTGATGTTGGTTTCATTCATAGAGATTAATACCAGTGATGTTGGTTTCATTCATAGAGATTAATACCAGTGATGTTGGTTTCATTCATAGAGATTAATACCAGTGATGTTGGTTTCATTCATAGAGATTAATACCAGTGATGTTGGTTTCATTCATAGAGATTAATACCAGTGATGTTGGTTTCATAGAGATTAATACCAGTGATGTTGGTTTCATTCATAGAGATTAATACCAGTGATGTTGCTTTCATTCATAGAGATTAATACCAGTGATGTTGGTTTCATTCATAGAGATTAATACCAGTGATGTTGGTTTCATTCATAGAGATTAATACCAGTGATGTTGGTTTCATTCATAGAGATTAATACCAGTGATGTTGGTTTCATTCATAGTGATTAATACCAGTGATGTTGGTTTCATTCATAGAGATTAATACCAGTGATGTTGGTTTCATTCATAGAGATTAATACCAGTGATGTTGGTTTCATAGAGATTAATACCAGTGATGTTGGTTTCATTCATAGAGATTAATACCAGTGATGTTGGTTTCATAGAGATTAATACCAGTGATGTTGGTTTCATAGAGATTAATACCAGTGATGTTGGTTTCATTCATAGAGATTAATACCAGTGATGTTGGTTTCATAGAGATTAATACCAGTGATATTGGTTTCATAGAGATTAATACCAGTGATATTGGTTTCATTCATAGAGATTAATACCAGTGATATTGGTTTCATTCATAGAGATTAATACCAGTGATGTTGGTTTCATTCATAGAGATTAATACCAGTGATGTTGGTTTCATTCATAGAGATTAATACCAGTGATGTTGGTTTCATTCATAGAGATTAATACCAGTAATGTTGTTTTCATAGAGATTAATACCAGTGATGTTGGTTTCATTCATAGAGATTAATACCAGTGATGTTGGTTTCATAGAGATTAATACCAGTGATGTTGCTTTCATAGAGATTAATACCAGTGATGTTGGTTTCATTCATAGAGATTAATACCAGTGATGTTGGTTTCATAGAGATTAATACCAGTGATGTTGGCTTCATTCATAGAGATTAATACCAGTGATGTTGGTTTCATTCATAGAGATTAATACCAGTGATGTTGGTTTCATTCATAGAGATTAATACCAGTGATGTTGGTTTCATTCATAGAGATTAATACCAGTGATGTTGGTTTCATTCATAGAGATTAATACCAGTGATGTTGCTTTCATAGAGATTAATACCAGTGATGTTGCTTTCATAGAGATTAATTCCAGTGATGTTGGTTTCATAGAGATTAATACCAGTGATGTTGGCTCCATTCAGAGATTAATACCAGTGATGTTGGTTTCATTCATAGAGATTAATACCAGTGATGTTGCTTTCATAGAGATTAATACCAGTGATGTTGCTTTCATAGAGATTCATTCCAGTGATGTTGGTTTCATTCATAGAGATTAATACCAGTGACGTTGGTTTCATAGAGATTAATACCAGTGATGTTGGTTTCATTCATAGAGATTAATACCAGTGACGTTGGTTTCATAGAGATTAATACCAGTGATGTTGCTTTCATAGAGATTCATTCCAGTGATGTTGGTTTCATTCATAGAGATTAATACCAGTGACGTTGGTTTCATAGAGATTAATACCAGTGATGTTGCTTTCATAGAGATTCATTCCAGTGATGTTGGTTTCATTCATAGAGATTAATACCAGTGACGTTGGTTTCATAGAGATTAATACCAGTGATGTTGGTTTCATAGAGATTAATACCAGTGATGTTGGTTTCATTCATAGAGATTAAATCCAGTGATGTTGGTTTCATTCATAGAGATTAATACCAGTGATGTTGGTTTCATAGAGATTAATACCAGTGATGTTGGTTTCATTCATAGAGATTAATACCAGTGATGTTGGTTTCATTCATAGAGATTAATACCTGTGATGTTGGTTTCATTCATAGAGATTAATACCAGTGATGTTGGTTTCATTCATAGAGATTAATACCAGTGATGTTGGTTTCATTCATAGAGATTAATACCAGTGATGTTGGTTTCATAGAGATTAATACCAGTGATGTTGGTTTCATTCATAGAGATTAATACCAGTGATGTTGGTTTCATTCATAGAGATTAATACCAGTGATGTTGGTTTCATTCATAGAGATTAATACCAGTGATGTTGGTTTCATTCATAGAGATTAATACCAGTGATGTTGGTTTCATAGAGATTAATACCAGTGATGTTGGTTTCATAGAGATTAATACCAGTGATGTTGCTTTCATTCATAGAGATTAATATCAGTGATGTTGGTTTCATTCATAGAGATTAATACCAGTGATGTTGGTTTCATTCATAGAGATTAATACCAGTGATGTTGGTTTCATTCATAGAGATTAATACCAGTGATGTTGGTTTCATTCATAGAGATTAATACCAGTGATGTTGGTTTCATTCATAGAGATTAATACCAGTGATGTTGGTTTCATTCATAGAGATTAATACCAGTGATGTTGGTTTCATAGAGATTAATACCAGTGATGTTGGTTTCATAGAGATTAATACCAGTGATGTTGCTTTCATTCATAGAGATTAATATCAGTGATGTTGGTTTCATTCATAGAGATTAATACCAGTGATGTTGGTTTCATAGAGATTAATACCAGTGATGTTGGTTTCATTCATAGAGATTAATACCAGTGATGTTGGTTTCATTCATAGAGATTAATACCAGTGATGTTGGTTTCATTCATAGAGATTAATACCAGTGATGTTGGTTTCATAGAGATTAATACCAGTGATGTTGGTTTCATAGAGATTAATACCAGTGATGTTGCTTTCATTCAGAGATTAATATCAGTGATGTTGGTTTCATTCATAGAGATTAATACCAGTGATGTTGGTTTCATAGAGATTAATACCAGTGATGTTGGTTTCATTCATAGAGATTAATACCAGTGATGTTGGTTTCATTCATAGAGATTAATACCAGTGATGTTGGTTTCATTCATAGAGATTAATACCAGTGATGTTGGTTTCATAGAGATTAATACCAGTGATGTTGGTTTCATAGAGATTAATATCAGTGATGTTGGTTTCATTCATAGAGATTAATACCAGCGGTGTTGGTTTCATTCATAGAGATTAATACCAGTGATGTTGGTTTCATTCATAGAGATTAATACCAGTGATGTTGCTTTCATAGAGATTAATACCAGTGATGTTGGTTTCATTCATAGAGATTAATACCAGTGATGTTGGTTTCATAGAGATTCATTCCAGTGATGTTGGTTTCATTCATAGAGATTAATACCAGTGATGTTGCTTTCATAGAGATTAATACCAGTGGTGTTGGTTTCATTCATAGAGATTAATACCAGTGATGTTGGTTTCATAGAGATTCATTCCAGTGATGTTGGTTTCATTCATAGAGATTAATACCAGTGATGTTGGTTTCATTCATAGAGATTAATTCCAGTGATGTTGGTTTCATAGAGATTAATACCAGTGATGTTGGTTTCATTCATAGAGATTAATACCAGTGATGTTGGTTTCATTCATAGAGATTAATACCAGTGATGTTGGTTTCATTCATAGAGATTAATACCAGTGATGTTGGTTTCATTCATAGAGATTAATACCAGTGATGTTGGTTTCATAGAGATTAATACCAGTGATGTTGGTTTCATTCATAGAGATTAATACCAGTGATG
The DNA here is from genome assembly GCA_029718625.1 of Synaphobranchus kaupii. Taxonomy (NCBI): domain Eukaryota; kingdom Metazoa; phylum Chordata; class Actinopteri; order Anguilliformes; family Synaphobranchidae; genus Synaphobranchus; species Synaphobranchus kaupii. The sequence goes on along the minus strand of CM056381.1, from coordinate 79,488,207 downwards.
TTGGTTTCATAGAGATTAATACCAGTGATGTTGGTTTCATTCATAGAGATTAATACCAGTGATGTTGGTTTCATTCATAGAGATTAATACCAGTGATGTTGGTTTCATTCATAGAGATTAATACCAGTGATGTTGGTTTCATTCATAGAGATTAATACCAGTGATGTTGGTTTCATAGAGATTAATACCAGTGATGTTGGTTTCATAGAGATTAATACCAGTGATGTTGCTTTCATTCATAGAGATTAATATCAGTGATGTTGGTTTCATTCATAGAGATTAATACCAGTGATGTTGGTTTCATTCATAGAGATTAATACCAGTGATGTTGGTTTCATTCATAGAGATTAATACCAGTGATGTTGGTTTCATTCATAGAGATTAATACCAGTGATGTTGGTTTCATTCATAGAGATTAATACCAGTGATGTTGGTTTCATAGAGATTAATACCAGTGATGTTGGTTTCATAGAGATTAATACCAGTGATGTTGCTTTCATTCATAGAGATTAATATCAGTGATGTTGGTTTCATTCATAGAGATTAATACCAGTGATGTTGGTTTCATAGAGATTAATACCAGTGATGTTGGTTTCATAGAGATTAATACCAGTGATGTTGGTTTCATTCATAGAGATTAATACCAGTGATGTTGGTTTCATTCATAGAGATTAATACCAGTGATGTTGGTTTCATTCATAGAGATTAATACCAGTGATGTTGGTTTCATAGAGATTAATACCAGTGATGTTGCTTTCATTCATAGAGATTAATACCAGTGATGTTGGTTTCATTCATAGAGATTAATACCAGTGATGTTGGTTTCATTCATAGAGATTAATACCAGTGATGTTGGTTTCATTCATAGAGATTAATACCAGTGATGTTGGTTTCATAGAGATTAATACCAGTGATGTTGCTTTCATTCATAGAGATTAATATCAGTGATGTTGGTTTCATTCATAGAGATTAATACCAGTGATGTTGGTTTCATAGAGATTAATACCAGTGATGTTGGTTTCATTCATAGAGATTAATACCAGTGATGTTGGTTTCATTCATAGAGATTAATACCAGTGATGTTGGTTTCATTCATAGAGATTAATACCAGTGATGTTGGTTTCATAGAGATTAATACCAGTGATGTTGGTTTCATAGAGATTAATACCAGTGATGTTGCTTTCATTCATAGAGATTAATATCAGTGATGTTGGTTTCATTCATAGAGATTAATACCAGCGGTGTTGGTTTCATTCATAGAGATTAATACCAGTGATGTTGGTTTCATTCATAGAGATTAATACCAGTGATGTTGCTTTCATAGAGATTAATACCAGTGATGTTGGTTTCATTCATAGAGATTAATACCAGTGATGTTGGTTTCATAGAGATTCATTCCAGTGATGTTGGTTTCATTCATAGAGATTAATACCAGTGATGTTGCTTTCATAGAGATTAATACCAGTGGTGTTGGTTTCATTCATAGAGATTAATACCAGTGATGTTGGTTTCATAGAGATTCATTCCAGTGATGTTGGTTTCATTCATAGAGATTAATACCAGTGATGTTGCTTTCATAGAGATTAATACCAGTGATGTTGCTTTCATTCATAGAGATTAATACCAGTGATGTTGGTTTCATAGAGATTAATACCAGTAATGTTGGTTTCATTCATAGAGATTAATATCAGTGATGTTGGTTTCAGAGATTAATATCAGTGATGTTGGTTTCATTCATAGAGATTAATATCAGTGATGTTGGTTTTATTCATAGAGATTAATACCAGTGATGTTGGTTTCATTCATTGAGATTAATACCAGTGATGTTGGTTTCATTCATAGAGATTAATACCAGTGATGTTGCTTTCATTCATAGAGATTAATACCAGTGATGTTGGTTTCATTCATAGAGATTAATATCAGTGATCTTGGTTTCATAGAGATTAATACCAGTGATGTTGGTTTTATTCATAGAGATTAATATCAGTGATCTTGGTTTCATAGAGATTAATTCCAGTGATGTTGGTTTCATAGAGATTAATTCCCGTGGTTAAAGGATGTGGTCACCTGCATACCGTACACACCCCCCCCCTTTCGCATTGCGTCTCACTTCCTGCGGACGACGAGCGCCCCACACCGAAGGGTCTCATGTAGAGTGAGGGCGCCTGAGGACGAAGCACAATGGAGCTTCTGTCTGCCCTGAAGCCCCGCCTCCATCCGGCTGTGTCTCCTCCTCCTGCACGCCCCCCTCTGCGCCTCCACCCGTGCCGGCACTGGGCCGAGCTGCTCCGCCCTCTTTCAGAATGCAGGGGCGTGGTCAGTTGTCCAGCCCGCACATCACACGTGCGGCAGAGCGATCTCCTGTAAGACGTTACTTAACGCAGGTATGCACAGCGCTGGCTCTCTCCTGCGAGCGCTTTCAGGGGGAGGAGCTGAACAGCGCCAATTAGCAGCGGCCCGGGTAGCATTGTTGAGTCTTGTGCGGACTCATTTATCCACTGGAGGCCCGATGTTAATGCTGTGGGAAATAATAATCATCATTTATTAATAGCTAATTAATAACCAATTAGAATAAATGCTATGATATTAAGCGCTTGTTATTCTGTTGAGATTTTATGAGCAACTGCTGGAAGATTTGATTTAGTTTTGCTTTTTGACGACTTTGTTTCTAACCTGATCAACAAGGCAATTTACAGTTTTTTGAATTTAGTTTTTTTTTTTTTTTTTTTTTTTTTTCCAACCAATCAACGGTGGTGCAAAACCAGCTCTCTGGATCCAGCTGACTTTACCAGCTCTGACTGTACGGTAGGCACTCTGTGGGCATCATGGCTTGTTGTATAAGCAACCAACACGGGCCTATCACAAAGCAGCAGTGCCCTGAACACTTGGGGACTCCTCCCCTTCTGGATCGTCATGGTTACATTCAGTGGCCTTCCATTTGTTTGGCCTCTGTTCTACACGCAGCGTGTTTATTATTATTTTAAAACACAGCGTTTCTCACGCGCAGCGGACCGCGTAGGGACCGCACAGGGACCGCACAGGGGACCGCGTAGGGACCGCACAGGGACCGCACAGGGACCGCGTAGGGACCGCACAGGGACCGCACAGGGACCGCACAGGGACCCGCACAGGGACCGCACAGGGACCGCACAGGGACCAGGGAAGATCTGCTCTGTAGTAATCGAGGATCTAAAGTGTTTTTCT
>CM056381.1:79469221-79479221 GCA_029718625.1 Synaphobranchus kaupii | reverse complement strand
TTTTCACTCTGTTATTGTGATGAAAAAGTAACATTTGATATGTTGCGCTGCCTTGCTTTTCAGCTCTAAAACAGAGTGAAAGAGTGAAAGAGAGAAAGAGTGAGAGAGTGAGAGAGTGAGAGAGTGAGAGAGTGAGAGAGTGAGAGAGTGAGAGAGAGAGAGTGAGAGAGTGAAAGAGTGAAAGAGTGAAAGAGTGAAAGAGTGAAAGAGTGAGAGAGTGAGAGAGCGACATAGCAGGAGACTCTTGAGATCTTGGCTGCCGTTCAAAGCTGTTAAAATGGCGTCCTTCACTCAGTCGCTGCTCCGAGTCGGAAGCAGTTTGTCCTTTTCCCCAAGGGGGGGGGTGGGGGGGGGGGGGATATTACTTTTGTTTTACATTTTTTAAGGACGGGGGGGGTGTAGTCTGCCAGCGCATAGCCCCGCAGTCCCGTCACAGAGGGCATCCCCAGAAGCAACAACAATGGCAGCAGTGACGCGGCCGACACCCCGAGAGCTGCTCGCCAAGCTGTTACCGCCATTACCGCTGCGTGAAGCAGAACCGCCACTTCCAGCTCCGCCGGTCGCTGCGTTTCTAAAACTACTCTCTCATCTCTCTCCGACATTTCAAAATCGCCCCTGTGTTTGCAAGGCCTGATGGGATGGTGGGGAGGGGTTGGCTGTCCTCTGCCAGAAGAGGATTATGGGCCACGTGTGGACTGCTTTAGATCAGCCTGCGTTGTGTGTTCAGTGATGTCATTTTGGTCACGTGACTCCTTTCTTCGTTTCAAAAACTTCACACAAGTCTCAGAAACCTGTCTGAATTTAGTGAACACGCCACAATGACGCGCCTGCCCGCGTGTTACATACGTGTGCTCGCTCTGCACACGGGTCATTATTAAACGCCTGTATTGTGCTATTAGCAGGACTGTGGGGTTCACGTGTTGGTTCTGATGCTTGTGTGCAGTCAGCCCCTGAATTACTGCAACCTTTGAGAAAGATGACCGATGTTTGTATAAAATAAACAACACCGGTAATGAACCATATTTTATGCTTGAAAAAATCATGCATGTAGTTTTGTAAGTAATAATTTTAATTCCCAAAAAGATGTCAGAGTGATTTGCACCCCGTAGGTTTCAGTACTTTGTGCCTCATAAGGGTAAAACTGTGGGGTCCTCTTATATAGAGTTTATTAGATTAGTGATCATATTGGGGGCAGCTTTGCCCGTTCCTTGATACAGAATCGTTTAATATTCATCACACTGTGCTGTGGACTACCCTCTTCAGCTCAAACCACAAATTGTTGGATACTTCAAGTCTGCAGAGATGGCCATTTGCAAAACAGTAATTTTGTGGGTACTTGAGCGTTTCCTGGTTGATATTGAGACTTGGGGTTGGGGGTACATTTGGGGGTAGAGTTTTGGTACAGGTATTGAAGAGTGGCAGTGTACTGTGCGTCTCTGCGAGGACGGGGGGTCATCATCATCCATCATCATCATCATCATCATCTCCACCATCCATCAATCATCAGATTTGAATACTGAGTTTGAGCTGCGCGTTAATTTTGGGGATGAGTGTGTCTTGCCGCATCGGTGAGTGTGAGCGCACTCGGCTGGGCACCCCCCCCCCGTCCCCCCCTCGGCTCTGTCGGTGCCCAGCCCAGTTTGGGGGTGCACAGAGTGATTGAGGGGGTACGGGGAGTGATGGATGAGCTCCCAAGCACGTCTCATTCTCCCAAATGAGCTCCGTTCCACCCCAGCGCCCCCCTCCGCCGAGCCCCCCCCCCCCCCAAACCAGGAAACTTTAACTTCACTTTTAACCCTTCAGGGGTCTGCGGTTATTCATTTGGTTTTTTTCCCCAGATGTGTGATTCAGATGCAAATATGCACACATGCTGCTGTGTCTGCAGGTTTATTTTATCAGTCAATTGAGGCCATATAAATGATGTGTGTGGACTCTTCAGGCAATCAAGGAGTTAAATTAAGCAGCCAACTCGCATCAAGCACCAAAAACCTGCTGTCACTGTGGCCCTCCTGCCCTGCTGTTTCAGTGAGCCTTGGGTGTGTCCTAATATTCTTCACTCCCCACCTCCTTTCCTCCACTCCCCCACTACCACTCCTCTCCTACCCAGAAGTATGCAAAACTGCATGAACGTTTTGAGTCTAAGTATCTGCATGTACAGTATACAATGTACCTGACATTGCGGTTTGCGTCAAGACCTTAATTAATATGTAACCATTAATACGTAATTAAGATGTAATGAGCAACATTAGATTCAAACACAAAGATCGGTTTCCGGGGCACGGAGGAGAGGAGGTGGTAGTGGAGGAAAGGGAGGAGAGGAGGTGGTAGTGGAGGAAAGGAGGAGAGGAGGTGGTAGTGGAGGAAAGGAAGAGAGGAGGTGGTAGTGGAGGAGAGGAGGTGGTAGTGGAGGAAAGGAAGAGAGGAGGTGGTAGTGGAGGAGAGGAGGTGGTAGTGGGGGAAAGGAGGGTGCATTTTAGAGTCCTGGCACGCACCCATAATGTTCTACCTGTGGAGGAGAGGGGAGGGGGGGGGGGGGGGTCATTATGAACAGAACCTTAGTTTTTAAAAGTGCAGCACAGGTCCTCCTATGATCACCTGTCTGTGTTTATAGGCTACCTGTTAGATCCTTTGGGAATCAGCATTTCATGCCTGACCGCGCTCCTGTCTGTCTGTCTGTCCGTTCCACAGACCCCGCCCACCCAAGTGTCCTGGGACCCCAGTATGAGAACCCCGCCTGGGGACCCCCGCCACCCACCAATCGGAGCGGCTGGGATCAAGTGATCATCGACGAGAGCGACAGCGAGGCGTGGCCTTCCGTTTCCCGCGGCGACGGCCGCCAGGCCGCGGAATGCAAGAGCGCGGACAGTGAGGTCGTCACGGAGACCAGCGGCAGCAGCATGGCAACAGGGGCCGGCCCGCAGGGTCACTTTCCCGCCCACCACAAGCCTGGCGCCATGGTTACCGGCCAGGGCGGGGCCAGCCGTGGCTGGGGCTCTGGCCCCGCCCAATCGGAGGGAAAGGGCGACGCCCTGCCTCCGGGTGGGAGGGGGCCAGCCATGCTGGGGTTCCCCCAACTTTAACTTGAACCTGAACCCCAACGCTAACCCCCTCGGCCTGGCCCATGCTGGGACAAGAGGGGGCGGGGTCAGGGGGCGGCACCAACGGAAACCTCGCCGGGACCGGCGCCTGGGGGGCCACGCCGCCCCCCCACGACGGCCCCCAGCCACGCCCTTCCCCGTCCACTAATGTGTCTTTCAGCGTCGAACCTCAGCACCTTAACACTGACGGACCAATCCACGCCAAGCAGGAGGCCCAAAGCTCTGCCCACAGCTGGGGAGCCCCGCCCCCACCCCCAACTATGCCTGGAACCTCGCATGTGAATGGAGAGGGGGGCTCAGTTTGGGGCGACGGGGACGCCAAGTCGTCCGGGTCCAAGGATTCGGGCTGGGACTCGGGCCCAGGGCTTGCCCCATCCTGGGGTAACAGCGGTGGGGGTAAACAGCGGTGGGGGGTAACAGCGGAGGGGGGTAACAGCGGAGGGGGGTAACAGCGGGAGGGGGGTAACAGCGGAGGGGGTAACAGCGGCGGCTGGGGTCAGCCCAGGGGGGGGGGGGGGGGGGGGGGGGATAAAGCCTGGGAGGGGGAGCAGCCTCACTCCTGACCCGCCCCCGGCGACACCCCCTATCGACGCCCCCGCCCAGCGAGGGCAGCAGCGACAGCCAGCAGGGCCGCTGTGGGCGGAGAGAGCGCGGGTCCCAGGAGGAGGAAGCCCCGCCCATTCCCGGCCCAGGACGTGGACCCCCCGCGTGCTCTGCAACACGGGCTGGGGCCAGACGCCCGTCCGCCAGCACACCACCTGGGAGACCAAGGAGGCGGCGGCACGCTCCGCCCGCAAGAGCGACAACGGGACCGACGCCTGGGGTCCGTCCTCTTCCTCCTCCTCTTCCTCTTCTTCCTCATCCTCGTCTGCCGCCGCTCCCCCCGCCGGACCCCAGGGGGTGCAGCCCCACCTTCCGGCTCCGCCCCGCGGCTCGACTCAGGGGGGAGGCGCGAAGGGGGCGGGCCTGGTGGCGCCTCCTCAGGCTGGGGGGGTGTGGCCCCGACTCCCGGCCAGCCCAGCTCTGGTTGGGGGGAACCACCCCTAGGGAAGAAGGCCTCAAACGGGGGCTGGAGGAGGAGGAGGAAGCTGGGGCGGCCCCCAAAACGCCAGCGGTCCCAAGGGTAGCCAGTCCTGGGGTGCAGAAGAGAAGTCGCCCAACTGGGACGACGCCCAAGCCAAGCCCAAAATGCAGGGCTGGGGGAATGGAGGGAACCCTGCGAGAGGAGACTGGGGTGAGCCAGGGGAGGGGAAGAGAAACGGCCCGCCCCCGTGGGAGGGCGAAGGAGGCGGCTGGAAGGAGAACCCCCGCAGCTGGAGCAAGCAGGGCCCCGGGACGGGAGGAGGTGGGGGAGGAGGAGCAGGAGGAGGTGGGGGAGGAGGAGCAGGAGGAGGTGGGTGGGGAGATGCCCAGAGACCCAGCCCTCCGGGGCAGGGATGGGCCAGCAAGCCCCAGGAAGGCCCCAGCAGCGGTAATGGCGGTAATGGTGGTAATGGTGGTAATGGCGGTAATGCGGTAATGGCGGCGTGGGGTCGTGGGGAGGCCCCAACATGGGGAAGCAGTGTGGGTCAGGGTCAGGCTGGGGGGACGGAGCAGGAGGAGGAGGAGGAGGGAGCGGAGCGAAGCACGAGCCCCCAGGAGGAGAGCCCACTGGATGGGAAGAGCCGTCCCCGCCCTCTGTCCGCCGGAAGATGGAGATGGATGACGGTACCTCGGCCTGGGGAAACCCCGATACCTACAGCAAGACCGTCAACCTGTGGGACCGGAACAACCCTGTGACCCAGGGCAGCCCGGCGCCCAGCAACAACAACAACAACAACCCCCCCAGCGCCTAGCAACAGCGTCACCGGCGCCGGCAGCAACAACAATAATCACCTCCACCACCAGCCCCCCCCCAACGCAGGGTCACAGGCACGTTGCCCCTGGCAACGGCGGCAACAACAACACGAGCAGCTCCGCCAACGTGCCCAGCACCCCACACCCACACCCAGCCCGGTGCGCCCCAGAACAGAGCCCCCCTCGCCAATCCAGGTAAGAGCCCGGTACAGCGCCATCATCACGTCTACGAGTAATACGCTTTTAGCGGGTATTTTACTCTCCTTTCTGATAGTCTGACATGTGGGGCTGATATAACTGCCACTGGTCTCTCATTGAAATGAGTGCTTTGTTTGTGTCTAATTCTGATATAAATTTAAACACAAAAATGTGTGTGTGCGTGTGTCTGTGTGTGCTGTTGGAATGTGGGATAGCGTGGAGCCCAAGAATGCGGTTTCCAGACCTGTAGTGAAAATGGCAGTTTAGCAGAAGCGTGTATAATTATGGGAGACGTACAGTATGTCTAGTCTGCTGCGGCTGCCGTGTTTGGAGAGGTCTGGCGCCCCCTGCTGGATGCGTATGAGCACAGACCGCTCGGGCCAACTCGGGCAGAGACGGGCTAAGAACCATCTCCTCGGCTTGGTCCTCATCTCCCTGCCTTCAGTTCCAACAGCAGATACTCCATTAGAAAGGCTGGAGGGCTTGGGATTTGTCTGCTTTTAAATTTGGTCTAGAGATTTAAAAAACAAACGTGGAAGATTATCATGGAGGAAAATGAGCATTCTTCTGAGGCATGGTCTAACGCAGGGTTGGGGGCCCATAAGGGAGGGTTGTGGACCCTAAGGTGTAGGGTTGTGGACCCCTGCCGTTTGAGGGTTAGATGGCGGCTCTGGTATGTGGCCAGCAGGGTCTTTGTGGTTGCTGTGGAAACGGGGTGTATGCTGTTTCAGTTGGCTCAGGCTGATGCAGAACCCCCTCTCTCTCTCTCTCTCTCTCTCTCTCTCTCTCTCTCTCTCTCTCTCTCTCTCTCTCACTCTCTCTCTCACTCTCTCTCACTCTCTCTCACTCTCTCTCTCTCTCTCTCTCTCTCTCTCTCTCTCTCACTCTCTCTCAATCTCTCTCTCTACCAGGTTGGGGCGAGCTACCCAGCATGCACTCCCAGCCCGAACCGTCGTGGGGCGAGCCAGCGCCCCCCGCCCCGCCCCGCCCCGCCCCGCCTATGGACAACGGGACCTCTACCTGGGGCAAACCCCAGGGGAGGCAGGGCAGCTGGAGCAACAGCAGCCCCGAACCTGCGGGGCCCCTACTGCCGGGGCGGGGCGCCCCCCGGACCGGCCCCATGCAAGCCAGGTAACTCCCTCTCACTTCACCTGAGGCCCCGTTTCCACGGAAACGCAGGACCGCGCAGTAGATGTGGCACGATTCTGATTTTGAGTGCCCCTTTTCAACTGATTTCCAAATGCATTGCTATTAATGTCAATTGGTCACATATCAAAGGAATATGTCCATTGCAAAACTGTGGTAACAGAGATGGGCTGAGTGCAGTGAGGCCAGGGTGGTATTATCCTCAGACCAGCCCTGGGATGTGCTCCCAGCGTGTCAGACTCAGGGCTCAGGGGAATAGATTTTTTCCCTTTTGAATCTGTTTGAAAAAGGAATAGCAGAGTCTGTAAATCAAGCAGCGTGGTTGCAATACAGTGGAGTTTTCAGGCTGCCTCTGCTGCCACCAGGTGGCTAGGGGGAATTACTGCATCCACCTCTGCACTGACAACTAAAACTTGTGCTTGGAGAGCTGTAGTGGTCTGCTGGTTTTTACTGAGTTTGTAGTTAATTCACTTAATTAGGTTACCTGGGTCTGAACTGGCTGCTGGTTTTAAAACTGAAACAGAAAGCAGGCACGCTGTAGCTCTCCAGAGGGCAGAAGTGAGCCCCATTGGCCTGCAGTAGCAGATCCAGAGGGCATAAGTGAGCCCCATTGGCCCTGCAGTAGCAGATCCAGAGGGCAGAAGTGAGCCCCATTGGCCTGCAGTAGCAGATCCAGAGGGCAGAAGTGAGCCCCATTGGCCTGCAGTAGCAGAGGGAAGCAGGTAGGGGGCAGTGTGTTTAACTCTCTGCCCTGCTGTTTCTCTCTCAGCCCCCAAATCTATGCAAGACGGCTGGGGAGGCAGCGGGGAGGAGCTGGGCCTGTCGGGGAGCCAATGGGAGCCGGACGAAGGGGACGTGTGGAACAGCCCCGCCTCCCAGGAGAGCAGTAACTCCTGCAGCTCCTGGGGGAACCCCCCTAAGAAGGGTCCTCACAAGGTGATACAAACATGTCACACACACTTACACACACACTTACACACACACACACACACACTTATGCACACACGCACGCATGCATGCACACACACACACACACTTACGCACACACACACGCACACATACACACACACAAATACATACGCACACTTACACACACGCACACACATACACACACTTACACGTACAAACACACGTGCCCACACTCATGCACACGCACACACACACACACACACACACACACATGGAGAAGAAGCACTTAGTGATCCATCCACATATACTGCATATCTGATATGATGGCTGATTTCTCTGTGCTCTGTTCCTAATGAAGGGGAAGGTGGTCAGTAAGCAGGACGATGCCTGGATCATGAATCACCTGATCAAGCAGCTCACAGACATGGGCTTCCCGGTGAGTCCGTCTTTATCACTGTAAATAGCACCTGTGTGGTGATGGTGGTGTAGTAATATTCACCTGTGTGGTGAAGGTGGTGTAGTGATGTACACCTGTGTGGTGAAGGTGGTGTAGTGATGTACACCTGTGTGGTGAAGGTGGTGTAGTAATATTCACCTGTGTGGTGAAGGTGGTGTAGTAATGTTCACCTGTGTGGTGAAGGTGGTGTAGTAATGTTCACCTGTGTGGTGAAGGTGGTGTAGTGATGTACACCTGTGTGGTGAAGGTGGTGTAGTAATGTTCACCTGTGTGGTGAAGGTGGTGTAGTAATGTACACCTGTGTGGTGAAGGTGGTGTAGTAATGTTCACCTGTGTGGTGAAGGTGGTGTAGTGATGTACACCTGTGTGGTGAAGGTGGTGTAGTAATGTTCACCTGTGTGGTGAAGGTGGTGTAGTGATGTACACCGGTGTGGTGAAGGTGGTGTAGTGATGTACACCTGTGTGGTGAAGGTGGTGTAGTGATGTACACCTGTGTGGTGAAGGTGGTGTAGTGATGTACACCTGTGTGGTGAAGGTGGTGTAGTGATGTACACCTGTGTGGTGAAGGTGGTGTAGTGATGTACACCTGTGTGGTGAAGGTGGTGTAGTAATGTTCACCTGTGTGGTGAAGGTGGTGTAGTAATGTACACCTGTGTGGTGAAGGTGGTGTAGTGATGTACACCTGTGTGGTGAAGGTGGTGTAGTAATGTTCACCTGTGTGGTGAAGGTGGTGTAATAATGTACACCTGTGTGGTGAAGGTGGTGTAGTAATGTTCACCTGTGTGGTGAAGGTGGTGTAGTGATGTACACCTGTGTGGTGAAGGTGGTGTAGTAATGTTCACCTGTGTGGTGAAGGTGGTGTAGTGATGTACACCTGTGTGGTGAAGAAGCTCCACAGAAAGCGGTGTGGAGCGGATTTCTCGGGCGATTACATCGCCTCCATTAATTTTCAATGAGAGGCGATTTCTCGTGTCTGCAAGGCATGCTGGGATTGCTTGTGATGAAAGGCGACGAGATGGGGAACGTGGCACAATAACCAATCAGATCCGACTTATAAATTGTTCCCCTTTTCAAATTGTATTTCCCCACTCCTAGTTCTGTCATGGAGGACCCGTTAATTACTGCTGTGGGGGGATTTCACATAGATTCCCATCCATACATTTTATAAATAGAACACATGCCCAGAAGTGACCGATGCTGGGAGGGGCGCCATTTTACCGCTTTCTGTGGCTTTTGCCTTACTGAGGTAACGCTGCCATATCACTGCCTCAGACTCTTTCAGAAGCTAACAAATGTTATTTCTCTCTCTCTCTCTCTCTGTACACACACACACACACACACACACACACACACACACACACACATGCAGAGGGACCCAGCTGAGGAGGCACTGAAAAGCAACAACATGAACCTGGATCAGGCAATGAGTGAGCGCCCCCTGCTGCTGCTGCACGACACGTACACTCACACACACGCAGACGTACACACACATACATATATAGACAGACGTATACACATTTGAGTTGTTTAAATGAAAAAAATCTGTTCAGAATTACTACTGAATAGCTTACTTTCTCTCGCAAAGGACTCGCAAAGCGGGTGTGGTGCCGTAGGCAGCGAGAACCCAACACTTATATTTCAAATCGTAACCTTTGATTGACTGGTGATAAAAACATAATTGACACAAGGAATTAACAATCAGACTTTGCAGATTACTGGGAAATTTGAATGACAGAACTCTGCTCAGAATTACACACGGAATCTTAATGAATAGCGCAACACGGAAGCAAAACTGCGTGTTTATTAGGATCCCAAAAAACAAGGATTACACTGCAATACAATAAAAAACGATCTAATTAATAGCATACAAAATGAACAAGAATTAACTTTGGATAGCCTTAGCCTAATATAATTGAACAAGGGCAAGGCCTTATAATATAAAATAAATTGTAATCAAAACGAATAAATTTAGTAGCGCAAACGCTCAGGTTGCTATAAACAAAAAAGGCTAAAACGAATAAGGCTATACACATTAATTTGCACTTAGGCTATAATATAAAATAAATTAAATTGTAATAAAAATGAATAAATTAAGGCAGCTTGTGAACTTGTGCAAAACAAATGAACTGAAGTGTGGGGGTGGGAGCTGGGGGGGAGGGGGGAGACACGCACATGTTGCAATGTATTATAACATTGTCACTTTGTTGTAACCTTATTATATATCGATCACAGCGATTGATACATAAGGTTTAAGGTTACAATGTTATAATACATATATAACATTCTGATTATCACACCAAATAGCTTACTCCCCATGCCAATTATAAAAAAAAATAAAAATAAATGTTGGATAATA
>CM056381.1:79386721-79464221 GCA_029718625.1 Synaphobranchus kaupii | reverse complement strand
TGTGCGTGCGTGCGTGCCTGCGTGCGTGCCTGCGTGCGTGCGTGCCTGCGTGCGTGCGTGCGTGCACTGTGGGGCCCTAACACACCCCTATTCTACCCCCGCAGCCGGACTGAACCCCAACATGAATGTAAACAGCATGGAGGACCCGCCTCAGCCACAGTCCCGCCTCTCACAGTGGACACACCCAAACTCCATGGAGACCCTCTCTGGAAGCTCCTCCCCCTTGGAGCCCAACCTCGGCAAGCACGGTACGAGGGACCCCAACCCCTAACCCCTGGCACGCATGCCGACCTAGCTACGTTTATTTTTTTAAATTTAACTAAAGTTTATTTAAACTGGAGGCCAAACCACATGAAACAAGTGGAATCAAGCAGTGCTCAAAAAGGCAGCAAAGCGTATAAAATAGAAAGTGCCGTGAAGTTGCGAAATGTAAATAAAACAAATAAATGCCACTCTGAATAGGCAGAGACACTTGGCTAAAGAGCGCTGGATTACGTAACACGTTTTGACACTTTAGGCAGTGTCCAGTGCCCCAAGACTCTGTCGCAAAGCGTTGCATTTTTAGACCCAGGAGAACAGCAGCAGAAGAAGAAAGAGTTAAGAATGTGAGAGAGACACTGAAATGTCGTTATGATTTATCACTTGTAATATGACCCTGAATATTTTCATTCTGGCAATGTAAAATCACTCAGTGAAGTGCTTTAAAATGTACAGGCCAGCGGGTTTCTGTCCTGGGCAGTCTGCATGTGGATAGCCACTTCTTTCAGGTTGTCATTAGCAACCCGGTGAGTGACAGATGCCCCTCCCCTCAGGCCCAAACCTGGGCCCCCCAGGGAAACCCCCCCTGGATGATTCCTACAGCACCTACAACCTGCTGTCCAGCTCGGAGTCGCCCAACAGCCCGCTGGTGACCCCTGAGAGCTGGGGACAGGGCAAGAACGCCAACGACAAGATCTCCAACGGGACCAACGTCACCTGGCCTCCAGGCAAGTAGAGGGCGCTGTGCGCCAGAGCAGGATGCAATTTAGCTCCAGTTCTGACTCCTTTAGAATTGGGGCTACGGTGAGCGTCCAGCTATTTTGGAATTTATTTCCAGCTATTTTAAATAGGCCAGTCGTTTGTTTGATCTTCAAATTTTAAAAACAATAAAAATAAATAGTCACATGCTACATGCTACATGCTGCAGTCTGCACATTTATGCTTGGCGAAAATAATTTCCGGAAAATATTTTACTTGATGAATATTTATAATGAGTGAGCAGAGCAGAACATTTGGCGTTTCACCAATGGCAGGCAGCTTTCAATGTTAAGAATACTGAGCCCAACCATCTGGTTCGCATAGACGATCGGCGCTGTAGTTTATAGTCATGGGCGTCCATTTTGTCTTGCAGAGTTCTGTCCAGGAGTGCCCTGGAAAGGACTGCAAAACATTGACCCGGAAACAGATCCCAACATGACCCCAGGAAGTGTTCCCAGTGGCCCTACCATCAACACCAACATCCAGGACGTGAACCGCTATTTGCTGAGGGATCGAAGTGGAGGTAAAGAAAGGGAGGAGTGGAGGGAGGGAGAGGGTTAGTGGTGTTTTAACCGCACTAATGATACAGTGAGAGAGGGACTGTACTTTGCCTATCTCAGTAAAGACTATCTGATATAACCAGTATCTGAAGTAACCAGTATGTTGGCTGGAGTGATGTGGTCCAGGTCTGAAGGAGAGAGAGAGTGAAGAAGCCGACCAGAGTCTCTTTAACTCCTTTGCGTAGAAGGTGATGCCGGCGGAAGCTTTTTGTTCAACTGAGACATTCGTTGCTACTGCAGCCGAACTATTATTGGAAATCACAAACTCTGTGTTTTAAATTTATTGGTAGACGGTTCGTGACGATTTCTGCCGAATACATAGTTTCTAAGTGTCACTATTTCCCCGTAGCAAGTCCATTTAACAAGCAACCCCCCACCTAGTCTATACCTACCTATGCATGACGTAATGGACAATAGCGTCTACAGTCAAGCCGGAAAGTCTGCACACCCCTTTCACCTTCTCCACGTTTTATTACGTTACAGACATATTCTACAATAGATTGAGTTCATTTTTTGTCTCAAAATTCTACACAAAATAGCCCATAATGACAAAGTGAAAACGGGTTTTTAGACATTTGTGCTAATTTATTAAAAATCAAAATGTAAAATATAATATGTACACAAGTGTGCACACCCTTTGATATGACACCCAAAAGTGAGCTGAGGTGCATTTTGTTTCCACTGATACTGCTTGAGATGTTTCTACAACTTAATTGGAGTCCACCTGTGATAAATTCAATTGATTGAACATGATTGGGGATTTCCAACACCAGCCTATATAAGGTCCCACAGTTGACAGTGCATGTCAGAGCAAACTCCAAGCCATGGGGTCAAAGGAATTATCTGCAGACCTCAGAAACAGGATTGTGTCAAGGCATAGATCTGGAGAAGGGTACGGAAAAATCTCTGCAGCTTTACAGGTCCCAAAGAGCACAGTGGCCACCATCATTCGTAAATGGAAGAAGTTTGGAACCACCAAGAATCTTCCTAGACCTGGCCAAACTGAGCAATCGGGGAAGACGGGCCTTGGCCAGGGAGGTGAGCAGGAACCCGAGGGTCACTCTGACAGAGCTCCAGCGTATCCTTGTGGAGATGGGAGAACCTTTCAGAAGGTCAACCATCCAGGCAGCACTCCACCAATCAGGCCTTTATGGTAGAGTGGCCAGACGGAAGCCCCTCCTTAGTAAAAGGCACATCACAGCCCGCTTGGAGTTTGCCAAAAGGCACCTAGAGGACTCTCAAACCATGAGAATCAAGATTCTCTGGTCTGATGAAACCAAAATGTAACTTTTTGGCCTGAATACCAAGCGTCACGTCTGGAGGAAACCAGGCACCGCTCATCACCTGGTTAATACCATCCCTACAGTGAAGCATGGCGGTGGCAGCATCATGATGTGGGGATGTTTTTCAGCAGCGGGAACGGGGCGACTAGTCCTGATAGAGGAAGGATGAATGCAGCTAAGTACACCGAGATCCTTGAAGAAAACCTGCTCCAGAGCGCTCTGGACCTCAGACTGGGGCGAAGGTTTACCTTCCAACATGACAACGACCCAAAGCACACAGCCAAGAGAACAAAGGAGTGGCTTCGGAGAAAGTCTGTGCATGTCCTTGAGTGGCCCAGCCAGAGCCCAGACCTGAATCCAATTGAACATCTGTGGAAAGAGCTGAAAATGGCTGTGTACCGACGTTCCCCATCCAACCTGACGGAGCTTGTAAGGATATGCCAAGAGGAATGGGCAAAAATGTCCAGAAACAAGTGTGCCAAGCTCGTAGCTTCTTTCCTAAGACGCCTTGAAGCTGTAATCGCTGCCAAAGGTGCAGCAACCAAGTATTAGGCTAAGGGTGTGTACAGATATGTAACCCCTAAATAACCTATTTTTGTCAGTAAAATAAAATTGCATATTTTCTAAAAACCTGTTTTTACTTTGTCATTATTGGCTATTGTGTGTAGATGTTTGAGGCAAAAAATAAACTCAATCTATTGTAGTATAAGTCTGTAACGTAATAAAACGTGGAGAAGGTGAAAGGGGTGTGCAGACTTTCCGGCTTGACTGTATGTTTGAGTTCATAAATATATTTATTCATCATATAAAATTAGAATAACGTCATAGCAACGAGATAAACCCAACAATAGCCTGATCGTATGCCAGAAAAGCTGTGAAAAGCCCTGCTCACTCAAATGCAAAATAAACTGAAAGTACTATCTCATTCTACCATGTATTCTACTAGCAATATATGCTACTAAATATGAAATAAATATACAATCCTACCATTGGTTTTACACATCGAGATGTTCCTTTCAAAATTCAGTTGTCATTTATTGTCTGGTACAATCGGTTTGAGAAACATACATCACTTTATACCGCTATTACACTATCTGAAACGTCGCCGGGTAATACCCCCATGCCCTGTAAGCCTGTCTCATGCATTACGGTTCATTCTGGTTTAATTGTCAGCTTTTTTATCCAATAGAGTACATTATAACCTTCGCAACGGTATATGCCAAGTCTTTTTGGGTGCTTTGAGAAATTTACTACAGCCCAGCGTAACGGCAGTTTTCGTTTTAACTGTCTAGTATTACGCAAGCTCTATAGAATACGCATTATGGAGGGGAGTTTCCCTTTTGCGATATGTAAGTATTTTTGCGTCTAAAATACCGTTGGTCTCGCTGGCTACATATGTACGTTCGTGTTTCCACTCGAGCACTGTCCCATATGTTTGATAGCCCTATTGTTATTTTCGCATTTTGAGTGCATTTCACATACTGTAGTGCAATCGTTAAATGTATTTTTGAGTAGGCTACCGATGTTCATTGAAGATAGAACATTTGGCAGCATTTTGCAGATGATGGAATACTATTTTATGTTCATGTTATCATACATAATATAGGCTATGGCGTATACTTGTCTCTTAGGGCATGACAAATGCTCATTCCAATTTACTGTGCGCTGATATGTGGTAGATTAAGGTAAAAATTTCCTTGGAGTCATTATGAATAGGAAAATTTAAAAGATTAAAAGAATACAGAAAAATGCAATCCCAGGACAAAAGTATACATACTGTAGAGTACAGGGACAAGTGAGGTACAAGAGTGAATGATTAGGCAACATATTCAGGTGTATGTAACACTGTGATATCAATGTTTTTCATCTTAAGCCATCAGAAGGAGCAAATGTATTTGTTTTGTAATGGACAAAACTAATTTATTCATTTTATGACATGTTTTGCATAGGGGTTTTGGACCCATAGATATCTACCCCCCTATACTGATGAAAATATAGCAATTCCCACTTGAAAATTATGCAAAAGTGAGTTTTATGAGCCAAAACTGTTGATTTGTAGTTAAATATATCTTTTTATTTTTTATTTAGAGCAGTGCACAATTTAGCCATTTGGATAGATTTGGAGACACTAATGGACAACAGGGTACACTGCTATATTTTGCATCATGGACCTTTAGTAGTTCTGCATATCATCCTCAGATTTTGCTAAACTTGTGGACATGGAGTTTATGATCTAGGAAATGTATATATATTACCGATTTCACTTATGTAGCTCTCAGCAAAATGTAAAAAAACTATTAAAAAAAAATTTTTTCCAAAGTTTTTTTGCATTTGTGGCACTTAATTTTGACCTAAATTATGAAAATAAACAAATCTCAGTTTGTATTGTAAATGGTACACCTGTCTTGTTTCATTTAAGCCATTTACCAAGTTTATGTGATGCTCACACCTGGAGTTATAAAGCCTTAAACAGAGCACCCCCTAAATAGGTGAAATTTGCCATCTGCGCCAAGGGGTTAATAGGCTCTATACTATGGAATCCAAAAGGCGATAAATCATTTTTTAAATTTATTTTATCAACTGATTGGAGGCTAAGGAAATGATTAACTCATTCAATGCCTCAGCAATGCCAAGCCAATATGGCTGCCGACATTCAAAATTTTTAGATTGATCCTATCAATGTGCAAACTTCTAATAAAACTCATTATTTTAATTATTCAACAGAATTTTTTGTTAATGAGGATAGGTGGCACTAAATAGCACATCTTCTGGTTCAGTTCACTATTAACAATATTGATGGAAATATCAGTAATTTATTTTCAGTGCTTCTTAGTTTGGTTAACATGACTGTTACGTTGGTGATGTGTAATAATAGTGAAAACAATTTTCCATAAAAATCACATCTTGCATAACTATAGATATGTAAAAATGAACAATAAACATAATCACTGGTCATTTGTATAGATATGTACAAATGAGCTGTCCACATGCGTTACTTTGTATCAACCGTTTCAAGCAGTTATCTATCCTGAGGCAAAAATAATGTAGGCTACAATCTGTGGTGTGAGGGACTCATTAAAAACGCAACCATGATGGTCACTGGAGGAGATATGGGAAATTACTGGACAGAAGTGGAAATCAGAGAATTATTAAATATAAGTTGGGAAAGGGATATTATAAAATTAATTGATGGTAGGCTACTGTCCGTGACTCAAATGTTTACCAGACAATCTGAAAGCGAGGGGAGTAATTTTCTCCCGTTACTGAGACGGTAGCATAGCAGTAGCCTAGCAGTAGCATAGCAGTAGCATAGCAGTAGCCTAGCAGTAGCGTAGCAGTAGCCTAGCAGTAGCATAGCAGTAGCATAGCAGTAGCCTAGCAGTAGCATAGCAGTAGCATAGCAGTAGCCTAGTTTGTTATATTGCCCACTTGATTGTGTTCAATCTCTTTATATTCTTGCTCACTGGAACACCCTCCCCTCCCCCTTCCTCTCTCTCCCCCCTCTCCCCCTCCTCTCTCTCTCTCTCTCTCTCTCTCTCTCTCTCTCTCGCTCTCTCTCTCTCTCTCTCTCTCTCTCTCTCTCTCTCTCAGGTAAACTCTCTGATATGAAGTCCACCTGGTCTCCGGGCCCCCCCTCCCACTCCCAGGCCTCCCTGTCCCACGAGCTGTGGAAGGTTCCGCAGGGTCCCCGAAACCCCACCACCCCCACCCGCCCCCCTCCTGGCCTGACCAACACCAAGCCCTCCTGGGGGGGCCACACCCTTGGCCTGGTGCCTGGCTGGAGCAGCTCCTACTCTTCTGGTACGCCCCCTACAGGATTTACTCTGCAGTGTCCTGATTAGCCTAATATCAGGAGCCTACTTTCCCAAAATCAGCTCTTCCAACCGTCTACGTTTACAGCATAACAAAGGCATTTCACACTGTTGACCATAATATTTTATTGAATAAGTTATCCTCCATTGGATTGGATGAATGTTCTCTGAACTGGTTTTATGCATATCTCTCTGGGAGAACTCAGTCTATTGTTGCTGATGGTATTAAATCAAGCTCTCTTGAAATTAGTAAAGGTGTGCCTTATAGTCTTATGTTTTTTTCATTTTCCCCAAAACACATTTTTTATCATAAATGTCTGAAAACTTAGTATTTTTCACTTATTTCACCGCAGGGTCCGTAAGGGCTAGGGTCCATAAGGGCTAGGGTTCATAAGGGCTAGGGTTCGTAGGGCTAGGGTTCGTAGGGCTAGGGTTCGTAAGGGCTAGGGTTCGTAAGGGCTAGGGTTCGTAAGGGCTAGGGTTCGTAAGGGCTAGGGTTCGTAAGGGCTAGGGTTCGTAAGGGCTAGGGTTCGTACAGGCAAGGGCTCATAAGGGTTATGGTTCGTAAGGGCTTTTTTGTTGGCCCTTTTTGGTCATGACTTTAGTCTTATGTTTTTTTCATTTTCCCCAAAAGATATTTTTTATCATAAAGGTCTAAAAACTAATTATATTTCACTTATTTCACCACAGTTAAGTAAATATAATTTCCTATACATCGGAATCAAAAAATGGCATTTTACTTTTTTTGACCATTTTGGCCCTTTTTGGACATAAGTGTCTTATGTTTTTTTTTAATTTTCCCCAAAACACATTTTTTATCATAAATGTCTGAAAACTTAGTATTTTTCACTTATTTCACCGCAGGGTCCGTAAGGGCTAGGGTCCATAAGGGCTAGGGTCCATAAGGGCTAGGGTCCATAAGGGTTAGGGTCCATAAGGGTTAGGGTCCATAAGGGCTAGGGTTCTTAAGGGCTAGGGTTCATAAGGGCTAGGGTTTGTAAGGGCTAGGGTTTGTAAGGGTTAGGGTTCCTAAGTGCTAGGGTTTGTAAGGGTTAGGGTTCGTAGGGCTAGGGTTCGTAAGGGCTAGGGTTCGTACGGGCAACGGCTCATAAGGGTTAGGGTTCGTAAGGGCTAGGGTTCATAAGGGTTAGGGTTCGTAAGGGCTAGGGTTCATAAGGTTTAGGGTTCCTAAGTGCTAGGGTTCGTAAGGGTTAGGGTTCGTAAGGGCTAGGGTTCGTACGGGCAAGGGCTCATAAGGGTTAGGGTTCGTAAGGGCTTTTATGTTGGCCCTTTTTGTTCATTACTTTAGTCTTATGTTTTTTTCATTTTACATTACATTACATTCATTTAGCAGACGCTTTTATTCAAAGCGACGTACAATAAGTGCATACAGAGACATCATCAAGATCACTACGGAACAGACAAGACAAAGCACATCCTTCCCATAATGTAGCAAATTTTCCCAAAACACATTTTTTATCATAAATGTCTTAAAACTCATTATTTTTCACTTAGTTCACCGCAGGGTTCGTAAGGGCTAGGGTTCCTAAGGGTTAGGGTTCCTAAGTGCTAGGGTTCGTAAGGGTTAGGGTTCGTAAGGGTTAGGATTCATAAGGGTTAGGGTTCGTAGGGTTAGGGTTCGTAAGGGCTAGGGTTCGTACGGGCAAGGCCTCATAAGGGTTAGGGTTCGTAAGGGCTAGGGTTCATAAGGTTTAGGGTTCCTACGTGCTAGGGTTCGTAAGGGTTAGGGTTCGTAAGGGCTAGGGTTCGTACGGGCAAGGGCTCATAAGGGTTAGGGTTCGTAAGGGCTAGGGTTCGTAAGGGCTAGGGTTCATAAGGTTTAGGGTTCGTAAGGGTTAGGGTTCGTAAGGGTTAGGGTTCGTAAGGGTTAGGGTTCATAAGGGTTAGGGTTCGTAGGGTTAGGGTTCGTAAGGGTTAGGGTTCGTAAGGGCTAGGGTTTGTACGGGCAAGGGCTCATAAGGGTTAGGGTTCGTACGGGTTAGGGTTCGTAAGGGTTAGGGTTCGTAAGGGTTAGGGTTCATAAGGGTTAGGGTTCGTAGGGTTAGGGTTCGTAAGGGCTAGGGTTCGTACGGCCAAGGGCTCATAAGGGTTAGGGTTCGTAAGGGCTAGGGTTCATAAGGTTTAGGGTTCCTAAGTGCTAGGGTTCGTTAGGGTTTGTAAGGGCTAGGGTTCGTACGGGCAAGGGCTCATAAGGGTTAGGGTTCGTAAGGGCTTTTATGTTGGCCCTTTTTGTTCATTACTTTAGTCTTATGTTTTTTTCATTTTACATTACATTACACTCATTTAGCAGACCCTTTTATCCAAAGCGACGTACAATAAGTGCATACAGAGACATCATCAAGATCACTACGGAACAGACAAGACAAAGCACATCCTTCCCATAATGTAGCAAATTTTCCCAAAACACATTTTTTATCATAAATGTCTTAAAACTCATTATTTTTCACTTATTTCACCGCAGTTATTAAGTGTATATAATTTCCTATACATCGTAATCAAAAAATGGCATTTTAATTTTTTTCACCATTTTGGCCCTTTTTGAACATAAGACTATATAGTCTTATGTTTTTTTCATTTTCTCCCAAAACACATTTTTTATCATAAATGTCTTAAAACTCATTATTTTTCACATATTTCACTGCAGTTATTAAATAAATATAATTTCTTATACATTGGAATCAAAAAATGGCATTTTAATTTTTTTCACCATTTTGGCCCTTTTTGAACATAAGATATAGTCTTATGTTTTTTTCATTTTCTCCCAAAACACATTTTTTATCATAAATGTCTTAAAACTCATTATTTTTCACTTAGTTCACCGCAGGGTTCGTAAGGGCTAGGGTTCCTAAGGGTTAGGGTTCCTAAGTGCTAGGGTTCGTAAGGGTTAGGGTTCGTAAGTGTTAGGGTTCGTAAGGGTTAGGGTTCGTAAGGGTTAGGGTTCGTAGGGTTAGGGTTCGTAAGGGCTAGGGTTCGTAAGGGCTAGGGTTCATAAGGTTTATGGTTCGTAAGGGTTAGGGTTCGTAAGGGCTAGGGTTCGTACGGGCAAGGGCTCATAAGGGTTAGAGTTCGTAAGGGCTAGGGTTCGTACGGGCAAGGGCTCATAAGGGTTAGGGTTCGTAAGGGCTAGGGTTCGTAAGGGCTTTTTTGTTGGCCCTTTTTGTTCATGACTTCCGTCTTATGTTTTTTTCATTTTACATTACATTACACTCATTTAGCAGACGCTTTTATTCAAAGCGACGTACAATAAGTGCATACAGAGACATCATCAAGATCACTACGGAACAGACAAGACAAAGCACATCCTTCCCATAATGTAGCAAATTTTCCCAAAACACATTTTTTATCATAAATGTCTTAAAACTCATTATTTTTCACTTATTTCACCGCAGTTATTAAGTGTATATAATTTCCTATACATCGTAATCAAAAAATGGCATTTTAATTTTTTTCACCATTTTGGCCCTTTTTGAACATAAGACTATATAGTCTTATGTTTTTTTCATTTTCTCCCAAAACACATTTTTTATCATAAATGTCTTAAAACTCATTATTTTTCACGTATTTCACTGCAGTTATTAAATAAATATAATTTCTTATACATTGGAATCAAAAAATGGCATTTAAATTTTTTTCACCATTTTGGCCCTTTTTGAACATAAGACTATATAGTCTTATGTTTTTTTTCATTTTCTCCCAAAACACATTTTTTATCATAAATGTCTTAAAACTCATTATTTTTCACTTAGTTCACCGCAGGGTTTGTAAGGGCTAGGGTTCCTAAGGGTTAGGGTTCCTAAGTGCTAGGGTTCATAAGGGTTAGGGTTCGTAAGGGTTAGGGTTCGTAAGTGTTAGGGTCCGTAAGGGTTAGGGTTCATAAGGGTTAGGGTTCGTAGGGTTAGGGTTCGTACGGGCAAGGGCTCATAAGGGTTAGGGTTCGTAAGGGCTTTTTTGTTGGCCCTTTTTGTTCATGACTTTAGTCTTATGTTTTTTTCATTTTACATTACATTACATTCATTTAGCAGACGCTTTTATTCAAAGCGACGTACAATAAGTGCATACAGAGACATCATCAAGATCACTACGGAACAGACACGACAAAGCACATCCTTCCCATAATGTAGCAAATTTTCCCAAAACACATTTTTTATCATAAATGTCTTAAAACTCATTATTTTTCACTTATTTCACCGCAGTTAAGTGTATATAATTTCCTATACATCGTAATCAAAAAATGGCATTTTAATTTTTTTCACCATTTTGGCCCTTTTTGAACATAAGAACGCAAGTCTTATGTTTTTTTCATTTTCTCCCAAAACACATTTTTTATCATAAATGTCTTAAATCTCATTATTTTTCACGTATTTCACTGCAGTTATTAAATAAATATAATTTCTTATACATTGGAATTAAAAAATGGCATTTTAATTTTTTTCACCATTTTGGCCCTTTTTGAACATAAGATATAGTCTTATGTTTTTTTCATTTTCTCCCAAAACACATTTTTTATCATAAATGTCTTAAAACTCATTATTTTTCACTTAGTTCACCGCAGGGTTCGTAAGGGCTAGGGTTCCTAAGGGTTAGGGTTCCTAAGTGCTAGGGTTCGTAAGGGTTAGGGTTCGTAAGTGTTAGGGTTCGTAAGGGTTAGGGTTCGTAAGGGTTAGGGTTCGTAGGGTTAGGGTTCGTAAGGGCTAGGGTTCGTAAGGGCTAGGGTTCATAAGGTTTATGGTTCGTAAGGGTTAGGGTTCGTAAGGGCTAGGGTTCGTACGGGCAAGGGCTCATAAGGGTTAGAGTTCGTAAGGGCTAGGGTTCGTACGGGCAAGGGCTCATAAGGGTTAGGGTTCGTAAGGGCTAGGGTTCGTAAGGGCTTTTTTGTTGGCCCTTTTTGTTCATGACTTCCGTCTTATGTTTTTTTCATTTTACATTACATTACACTCATTTAGCAGACGCTTTTATTCAAAGCGACGTACAATAAGTGCATACAGAGACATCATCAAGATCACTACGGAACAGACAAGACAAAGCACATCCTTCCCATAATGTAGCAAATTTTCCCAAAACACATTTTTTATCATAAATGTCTTAAAACTCATTATTTTTCACTTATTTCACCGCAGTTATTAAGTGTATATAATTTCCTATACATCGTAATCAAAAAATGGCATTTTAATTTTTTTCACCATTTTGGCCCTTTTTGAACATAAGACTATATAGTCTTATGTTTTTTTCATTTTCTCCCAAAACACATTTTTTATCATAAATGTCTTAAAACTCATTATTTTTCACGTATTTCACTGCAGTTATTAAATAAATATAATTTCTTATACATTGGAATCAAAAAATGGCATTTAAATTTTTTTCACCATTTTGGCCCTTTTTGAACATAAGACTATATAGTCTTATGTTTTTTTTCATTTTCTCCCAAAACACATTTTTTATCATAAATGTCTTAAAACTCATTATTTTTCACTTAGTTCACCGCAGGGTTTGTAAGGGCTAGGGTTCCTAAGGGTTAGGGTTCCTAAGTGCTAGGGTTCATAAGGGTTAGGGTTCGTAAGGGTTAGGGTTCGTAAGTGTTAGGGTCCGTAAGGGTTAGGGTTCATAAGGGTTAGGGTTCGTAGGGTTAGGGTTCGTACGGGCAAGGGCTCATAAGGGTTAGGGTTCGTAAGGGCTTTTTTGTTGGCCCTTTTTGTTCATGACTTTAGTCTTATGTTTTTTTCATTTTACATTACATTACATTCATTTAGCAGACGCTTTTATTCAAAGCGACGTACAATAAGTGCATACAGAGACATCATCAAGATCACTACGGAACAGACACGACAAAGCACATCCTTCCCATAATGTAGCAAATTTTCCCAAAACACATTTTTTATCATAAATGTCTTAAAACTCATTATTTTTCACTTATTTCACCGCAGTTAAGTGTATATAATTTCCTATACATCGTAATCAAAAAATGGCATTTTAATTTTTTTCACCATTTTGGCCCTTTTTGAACATAAGAACGCAAGTCTTATGTTTTTTTCATTTTCTCCCAAAACACATTTTTTATCATAAATGTCTTAAATCTCATTATTTTTCACGTATTTCACTGCAGTTATTAAATAAATATAATTTCTTATACATTGGAATTAAAAAATGGCATTTTAATTTTTTTCACCATTTTGGCCCTTTTTGAACATAAGATATAGTCTTATGTTTTTTTCATTTTCTCCCAAAACACATTTTTTATCATAAATGTCTTAAAACTCATTATTTTTCACTTAGTTCACCGCAGGGTTCGTAAGGGCTAGGGTTCCTAAGGGTTAGGGTTCCTAAGTGCTAGGGTTCGTAAGGGTTAGGGTTCGTAAGTGTTAGGGTTCGTAAGGGTTAGGGTTTGTAAGGGTTAGGGTTCGTAGGGTTAGGGTTCGTAAGGGCTAGGGTTCGTACGGGCAAGGGCTCATAAGGGTTAGGGTTCGTAAGGGCTAGGGTTCATAAGGTTTAGGGTTCGTAAGGGTTAGGGTTCGTAAGGGCTAGGGTTCGTACGGGCAAGGGCTCATAAGGGTTAGGGTTCGTAAGGGCTAGGGTTCATAAGGTTTAGGGTTCGTAAGGGTTAGGGTTCGTAAGGGTTAGGGTTCG
Organism: Synaphobranchus kaupii; assembly: GCA_029718625.1. Lineage (NCBI taxonomy): Eukaryota > Metazoa > Chordata > Actinopteri > Anguilliformes > Synaphobranchidae > Synaphobranchus > Synaphobranchus kaupii. Next base: position 79,450,907 of record CM056381.1, on the reverse strand, counting down.
TAAGGGTTAGGGTTCATAAGGCTTAGGGATCGTAGGGTTAGGGTTCGTAAGGGCTAGGGTTCGTAAGGGCTAGGGTTCGTACAGGCAAGGGCTCATAAGGGTTAGGGTTCGTAAGGGTTAGGGTTCGTAAGGGTTAGGGTTCGTAAGGGTTAGGGTTCATAAGGCTTAGGGTTCGTAGGGTTAGGGTTCGTAAGGGCTAGGGTTCGTAAGGGCTAGCGTTCGTACAGGCAAGGGCTCATAAGGGTTAGGGTTCGTAAGGGCTAGGGTTCTTAAGGGCTTTTTTGTTGGCCCTTTTTGTTCATGACTTTCGTCTTACGTTTTTTTCATTTTACATTACATTACACTCATTTAGCAGACACTTTTATCCAAAGCGACGTACAATAAGTGCATACAGAGACATCATCAAGATCACTACGGAACAGACAAGACAAAGCACATCCTTCCCATAATGTAGCAAATTTCCCCAAAACACATTTTTTATCATAAATGTCTTAAAACTCATTATTTTTCACTTAGTTCACCGCAGGGTTTGTAAGGGCTAGGGTTCCTAAGGGTTAGGGTTCCTAAGTGCTAGGGTTCATAAGGGTTAGGGTTCGTAAGGGTTAGGGTTCATAAGTGTTAGGGTCCGTAAGGGTTAGGGTTCATAAGGGTTAGGGTTCGTAGGGTTAGGGTTCGTACGGGCAAGGGCTCATAAGGGTTAGGGTTCGGAAGGGCTAGGGTTCATAAGGTTTAGGGTTCCTAAGTGCTAGTGTTCGTTAGGGTTTGGGTTTGTAAGGGCTAGGGTTCGTACGGGCAAGGGCTCATAAGGGTTAGGGTTCGTAAGGGCTAGGGTTCGTACAGGCAAGGGCTCATAAGGGTTAGGGTTCGTACGGGCAAGGGCTCATAAGGGTTAGGGTTCGGAAGGGCTAGGGTTCGTAAGGGCTAGGGTTCGTACAGGCAAGGGCTCATAAGGGCTAGGGTTCGTAAGGGCTAGGGTTCGTACAGGCAAGGGCTCATAAGGGTTAGGGTTCGGAAGGGCTAGGGTTCATAAGGTTTAGGGTTCCTAAGTGCTAGTGTTCGTTAGGGTTTGGGTTCGTAAGGGCTAGGGTTCGTACGGGCAAGGGCTCATAAGGGTTAGGGTTCGTAAGGGCTAGGGTTCGTAAGGGCTAGGGTTCAAAAGGTTTAGGGTTCGTAAGGGTTAGCGTTCGTAAGGGTTAGGGTTCGTAAGGGTTAGGGTTCATAAGGGTTAGGGTTCATAGGGTTAGGGTTCGTAAGGGCTAGGGTTTGTAAGGGCTAGGGTTTGTAAGGGCTAGGGTTTGTAAGGGCTAGGGTTCGTACGGGCAAGGGCTCATAAGGGTTAGGGTTCGTAAGGGCTAGGGTTCGTAAGGGCTAGGGTTCATAAGGTTTAGGGTTCGTAAGGGTTAGGGTTCGTAAGGGTTAGGGTTCGTAAGGGTTAGGGTTCATAAGGGTTAGAGTTCGTAGGGTTAGGGTTCGTAAGGGCTAGGGTTTGTAAGGGCTAGGGTTTGTAAGGGCTAGGGTTTGTAAGGGCTAGGGTTCGTACGGGCAAGGGCTCGTAAGGGTTAGGGTTCGTAAGGGTTAGGGTTCGTAAGGGCTAGGGTTCGTACGGGCAAGGGCTCATAAGGGTTAGGGTTCGTAAGGGCTTTTTTGTTGGCCCTTTTTGTTCATGACTTTAGTCTTATGTTTTTTTCATTTTACATTACATTACATTCATTTAGCAGACGCTTTTATTCAAAGCGACGTACAATAAGTGCATACAGAGACATCATCAAGATCACTACGGAACAGACAAGACAAAGCACATCCTTCCCATAATGTAGTAAATTTTCCCAAAACACATTTTTTATCATAAATGTCTTAAAACTCATTATTTTTCACTTATTTCACCGCAGTTAAGTGTATATAATTTCCTATACATCGTAATCAAAAAATGGCATTTTAATTTTTTTCACCATTTTGGCCCTTTTTGAACATAAGATATAGTCTTATGTTTTTTTCATTTTCTCCCAAAACACATTTTTTATCATAAATGTCTTAAAACTCATTATTTTTCACTTAGTTCACCGCAGGGTTCGTAAGGGCTAGGGTTCCTAAGGGTTAGGGTTCCTAAGTGCTAGGGTTCGTAAGGGTTAGGGTTCGTAAGTGTTAGGGTTCGTAAGGGTTAGGGTTCGTAAGGGTTAGGGTTCGTAGGGTTAGGGTTCGTAAGGGCTAGGGTTCGTAAGGGCTAGGGTTCATAAGGTTTATGGTTCGTAAGGGTTAGGGTTCGTAAGGGCTAGGGTTCGTACGGGCAAGGGCTCATAAGGGTTAGAGTTCGTAAGGGCTAGGGTTCGTACGGGCAAGGGCTCATAAGGGTTAGGGTTCGTAAGGGCTAGGGTTCATAAGGTTTAGGGTTCGTAGGGTTAGGGTTCGTAAGAGCTAGGATACGGGCAAGGGCTCATAAGGGTTAGGGTTCGTAGGGTTAGGGTTCGTAAGGGCTAGGGTTCGTAAGGGCTAGGGTTCGTACGGGCAAGGGCTCATAAGGGTTAGGGTTCGTAAGGGCTAGGGTTCGTAAGGGCTTTTTTGTTGGCCCTTTTTGTTCATGACTTCCGTCTTATGTTTTTTTCATTTTACATTACATTACACTCATTTAGCAGACGCTTTTATTCAAAGCGACGTACAATAAGTGCATACAGAGACATCATCAAGATCACTACGGAACAGACAAGACAAAGCACATCCTTCCCATAATGTAGCAAATTTTCCCAAAACACATTTTTTATCATAAATGTCTTAAAACTCATTATTTTTCACTTATTTCACCGCAGTTATTAAGTGTATATAATTCCTATACATCGTAATCAAAAAATGGCATTTTAATTTTTTTCACCATTTTGGCCCTTTTTGAACATAAGACTATATAGTCTTATGTTTTTTTCATTTTCTCCCAAAACACATTTTTTATCATAAATGTCTTAAAACTCATTATTTTTCACGTATTTCACTGCAGTTATTAAATAAATATAATTTCTTATACATTGGAATCAAAAAATGGCATTTAAATTTTTTTCACCATTTTGGCCCTTTTTGAACATAAGACTATATAGTCTTATGTTTTTTTTCATTTTCTCCCAAAACACATTTTTTATCATAAATGTCTTAAAACTCATTATTTTTCACTTAGTTCACCGCAGGGTTTGTAAGGGCTAGGGTTCCTAAGGGTTAGGGTTCCTAAGTGCTAGGGTTCATAAGGGTTAGGGTTCGTAAGGGTTAGGGTTCGTAAGTGTTAGGGTCCGTAAGGGTTAGGGTTCATAAGGGTTAGGGTTCGTAGGGTTAGGGTTCGTACGGGCAAGGGCTCATAAGGGTTAGGGTTCGGAAGGGCTAGGGTTCATAAGGTTTAGGGTTCCTAAGTGCTAGTGTTCTTTAGTGTTTGGGTTCGTAAGGGCTAGGGTTCGTACGGGCAAGGGCTCATAAGGGTTAGGGTTCGTAAGGGCTAGGGTTCGTAAGGGCTAGGGTTCGTAAGGGTTAGGGTTCGTAGGGTTAGGGTTCGTAAGGGCTAGGGTTCGTAAGGGCTAGGGTTCGTAAGGGCTAGGGTTCGTAAGGGCTAGGGTTTGTAAGGGCTAGGGTTTGTAAGGGCTAGGGTTCGTACGGGCAAGGGCTCATAAGGGTTAGGGTTCGTAAGGGCTAGGGTTCGTAAGGGTTAGGGTTCGTAAGGGTTAGGGTTCATAAGGGTTAGGGTTCGTAGGGTTAGGGTTCGTAAGGGCTAGGGTTTGTAAGGGCTAGGGTTTGTAAGGGCTAGGGTTCGTACGGGCAAGGGCTCATAAGGGTTAGGGTTCGTAAGGGCTAGGGTTCATACGGGCAAGGGCTCATAAGGGTTAGGGTTCGTAAGGGCTAGGGTTCGTAAGGGCTAGGGTTCGTAAGAGCTAGGGTTCATAAGGTTTAGGGTTCGTAAGGGTTAGGGTTCGTAAGGGTTAGGGTTCGTAAGGGTTAGGGTTCATAAGGGTTAGGGTTCGTAGGGTTAGGGTTCGTAAGGGCTAGGGTTCGTAAGGGCTAGGGTTCGTACGGGCAAGGGCTCATAAGGGTTAGGGTTCGTAAGGGCTAGGGTTCATAAGGTTTAGGGTTCATAAGGCTTAGGGATCGTAGGGTTAGGGTTCGTAAGGGCTAGGGTTCGTAAGGGCTAGGGTTCGTACAGGCATTGGCTCATAAGGGTTAGGGTTCGTAAGGGCTAGGGTTCGTAAGGGCTTTTTTGTGGCCCTTTTTGTTCATGACTTTCGTCTTATGTTTTTTTCATTTTACATTACACTCATTTAGCAGACACTTTTATCCAAAGCGACGTACAATGAGTGCATACAGAGACATCATCAAGATCACTACGGAACAGACAAGACAAAGCACATCCTTCCCCCCATAATGTAGCAAATTTTCCCGAAACACATTTTTTATCATAAATGTCTTAAAACTAATTATTTTTCACGTATTTCACTGCAGTTATTAAATAAATATAATTTCTTATACATTGGAATCAAAAAATGGCATTTAAATTTTTTTCACCATTTTGGCCCTTTTTGAACATAAGACTATATAGTCTTATGTTTTTTTTCATTTTCTCCCAAAACACATTTTTTATCATAAATGTCTTAAAACTCATTATTTTTCACTTAGTTCACCGCAGGGTTTGTAAGGGCTAGGGTTCCTAAGGGTTAGGGTTCCTAAGTGCTAGGTTTCATAAGGGTTAGGGTTCGTAAGGTTAGGGTTCGTAAGTGTTAGGGGTCCATAAGGGTTAGGGTTCATAAGGGTTAGGGTTCGTAGGGTTAGGGTTCGTACGGGCAAGGGCTCATAAGGGTTAGGGTTTGGAAGGGCTAGGGTTCGTAAGGGCTAGGGTTCGTACAGGCTAGGGTTCATAAGGTTTAGGGTTCGTAAGGGTTAGCGTTCGTAAGGGTTAGGGTTCGTAAGGTTAGGGGTTCATATGGGTTAGGGTTCATAAGGTTTAGGGTTCGTAAGGGTTAGCGTTCGTAAGGGTTAGGGTTCGTAAGGGTTAGGGTTCATAAGGGTTAGGGTTCATAGGGTTAGGGTTCGTAAGGGCTAGGGTTTGTAAGGGCTAGGGTTTGTAAGGGCTAGGGTTTGTAAGGGCTAGGGTTCGTACGGGCAAGGGCTCATAAGGGTTAGGGTTCGTAAGGGCTAGGGTTCGTAAGGGCTAGGGTTCATAAGGTTTAGGGTTCGTAAGGGTTAGGGTTCGTAAGGGTTAGGGGTTCGTAAGGGTTAGGGTTCATAAGGGTTAGGGTTCGTAGGGTTAGGGTTCGTAAGGGCTAGGGTTTGTAAGGGCTAGGGTTTGTAAGGGCTAGGGTTTTGTAAGGGCTAGGGTTCGTACGGGCAAGGGCTCATAAGGGTTAGGGTTCGTAAGGGCTAGGGTTCGTACGGGCAAGGGCTCATAAGGGTTAGGGTTTCGTAAGGGCTTTTTTGTTGGCCCTTTTTGTTCATGACTTTAGTCTTATGTTTTTTTCATTTTACATTACATTACATTCATTTAGCAGACGCTTTTATTCAAAGCGACGTACAATAAGTGCATACAGAGACATCATCAAGATCACTACGGAACAGACAAGACAAAGCACATCCTTCCCATAATGTAGAAATTTTCCCAAAACACATTTTTTATCATAAATGTCTTAAAACTCATTATTTTTCACTTATTTCACCGCAGTTAAGTGTATATAATTTCCTATACATCGTAATCAAAAAATGGCATTTTAATTTTTTTCACCATTTTGGCCCTTTTTGAACATAAGAACACAAGTCTTATGTTTTTTTTCATTTTCTCCAAAACACATTTTTTATCATAAATGTCTTAAATCTCATTATTTTTCACGTATTTCACTGCAGTTATTAAATAAATATAGTTTCTTATACATTGGAATTAAAAAATGCATTTTAATTTTTTTCACCATTTTGGCCCTTTTTGAACATAAGACTATATAGTCTTATGTTTTTTTTCATTTTCTCCCAAAACACATTTTTTATCATAAATGTCTTAAAAACTCATTATTTTTCACTTAGTTCACCGCAGGGTTCGTAAGGGCTAGGGTTCCTAAGGGTTAGGGTTCCTAAGTGCTAGGGTTCGTAAGGGTTAGGGTTCGTAAGTGTTAGGGTTCGTAAGGGTTAGGGTTCGTAAGGGTTAGGGTTCGTAGGGTTAGGGTTCGTAAGGGCTAGGGTTCGTACGGGCAAGGGCTCATAAGGGTTAGGGTTCGTAAGGGCTAGGGTTCATAAGGTTTAGGGTTCGTAAGGGTTAGGGTTCGTAAGGGCTAGGGTTCGTACGGGCAAGGGCTCATAAGGGTTAGGGTTCGTAAGGGCTAGGGTTCATAAGGTTTAGGGTTCGTAAGGGTTAGGGTTTGTAAGGGTTAGTGTTCGTAAGGGTTAGGGTTCATAAGGCTTAGGGTTCGTAGGGTTAGGGTTCGTAAGGGCTAGGGTTCGTAAGGGCTAGGGTTCGTACAGGCAAGGGCTCATAAGGGTTAGGGTTCGTAAGGGCTAGGGTTCGTAAGGGCTTTTTTGTTGGCCCTTTTTGTTCATGACTTTCGTCTTATGTTTTTTTCATTTTACATTACATTACACTCATTTAGCAGACGCTTTTATTCAAAGCGGCGTACAATAAGTGCATACAGAGACATCATCAAGATCACTACGGAACAGACAAGACAAAGCACATCCTTCCCATAATATGTAGCAAATTTTCCCAAAAGACATTTTTTTATCTTAAATACCTTAAAACTCATTATTTTTCACTTATTTCACCGCAGTTATTACGTGTCTATAATTTCTTATACATTGGAATCAAAAAATGGCATTTAAATTTTTTTCACCATTTTGGCCCTTTTTGAACATAAGACTATAGCCTTATGTTTTTTTCATTTTCTCCCAAAACACATTTTTTATCATAAATGTCTTAAAACTCATTATTTTTCACTTAGTTCACCGCAGGGTTCGTAAGGGCTAGGGTTCCTAAGGGTTAGGGTTCCTAAGTGCTAGGGTTCGTAAGGGTTAGGGTTCGTAAGGGCTAGGGTTCGTACAGGCAAGGGCTCATAAGGGTTAGGGGTTCGTAAGGGCTAGGGTTCATAAGGTTTAGGGTTCCTAAGTGCTAGGGTTCGTAAGGGTTAGGGTTCGTAGGGCTAGGGTTCGTAAGGGCTAGGATTCGTACGGGTAAGGGCTCATAAGGGTCAGGGTTCGTAAGGGCTAGGGTTCGTAAGGGCTTTTTTGTTGGCCCTTTTTGTTCATGACTTTAGTCTTATGTTTTTTTCATTTTACATTACATTACATTCATTTAGCAGACGCTTTTATCCAAAGCGACGAACAATGCATACAGAGACATCATCAAGATTACTACGGAACAGACAAGACAAAGCACATCCTTCCCATAATGTAGTAAATTTTCCCAAAACACATTTTTTATCATAAATGTCTTTAAACTCATTATTTTTTATTTATTTCACCGCAGTTATTAAATAAATATAATTTCTCATACATTGGAATGAAAAAATGGCATTTTAATTTTTTTCACCATTTTGGCCCTTTTTGAACATAAGAACACAAGTCTTATGTTTTTTTCATTTTCTCCCAAAACACATTTTTTATCATAAATGTCTTAAATCTCATTATTTTTCACGTATTTCACTGCAGTTATTAAATAAATATAATTTCTTATACATTGGAATTAAAAAATGGCATTTTAATTTTTTTCACCATTTTGGCCCTTTTTGAACATAAGATATAGTCTTATGTTTTTTTTCATTTTCTCCCAAAACACATTTTTTATCATAAATGTCTTAAAACTCATTATTTTTCACTTAGTTCACCGCAGGGTTCGTAAGGGCTAGGGTTCCTAAGGGTTAGGGTTCCTAAGTGCTAGGGTTCGTAAGGGTTAGGGTTCGTAAGTGTTAGGGTTCGTAAGGGTTAGGGTTCATAAGGGTTAGGGTTCGTAGGGTTAGGGTTCGTAAGGGCTAGGGTTTGTAAGGGCTAGGGTTTGTAAGGGCTAGGGTTTGTAAGGGCTAGGGTTCGTACGGGCAAGGGCTCATAAGGGTTAGGGTTCGTAAGGGCTAGGGTTCGTACGGGCAAGGGCTCATAAGGGTTAGGGTTCGTAAGGGCTTTTTTGTTGGCCCTTTTTGTTCATGACTTTAGTCTTATGTTTTTTTCATTTTACATTACATTACATTCATTTAGCAGACGCTTTTATTCAAAGCGACGTACAATAAGTGCATACAGAGACATCATCAAGATCACTACGGAACAGACAAGACAAAGCACATCCTTCCCATAATGTAGTAAATTTTCCCAAAACACATTTTTTATCATAAATGTCTTAAAACTCATTATTTTTCACTTAGTTCACCGCAGGGTTCGTAAGGGCTAGGGTTCCTAAGGGTTAGGGTTCCTAAGTGATAGGGTTCGTAAGGGTTAGGGTTCGTAAGTGTTAGGGTTCGTAAGGGTTAGGGTTCGTAAGGGTTAGGGTTCGTAGGGTTAGGGTTCGTAAGGGCTAGGGTTCGTACGGGCAAGGGCTCATAAGGGTTAGGGTTCGTAAGGGCTAGGGTTCATAAGGTTTAGGGTTCGTAAGTGTTAGGGTTCGTAAGGGCTAGGGTTCGTACGGGCAAGGGCTCATAAGGGTTAGGGTTCGTAAGGGCTAGGGTTCATAAGGTTTAGGGTTCGTAAGGGTTAGGGTTCGTAAGGGTTAGGGTTCGTAAGGGTTAGGGTTCATAAGGCTTAGGGTTCGTAGGGTTAGGGTTCGTAAGGGCTAGGGTTCGTAAGGGCTAGGGTTCGTACAGGCAAGGGCTCATAAGGGTTAGGGTTCGTAAGGGCTAGGGTTCGTAAGGGCTTTTTTGTTGGCCCTTTTTGTTCATGACTTTCGTCTTATGTTTTTTTCATTTTACATTACATTACACTCATTTAGCAGACGCTTTTATTCAAAGCGGCGTACAATAAGTGCATACAGAGACATCATCAAGATCACTACGGAACAGACAAGACAAAGCGCATCCTTCCCATAATGTAGCAAATTTTCCCAAAAGACATTTTTTATCTTAAATATCTTAAAACTCATTATTTTTCACTTATTTCACCGCAGTTATTACGTGTCTATAATTTCTTATACATTGGAATCAAAAAATGGCATTTAATTTTTTTTCACCATTTTGGCCCTTTTTGAACATAAGACTATAGTCTTATGTTTTTTTCATTTTCTCCCAAAACACATTTTTTATCATAAATGTCTTAAAACTCATTATTTTTCACTTAGTTCACCGCAGGGTTCGTAAGGGCTAGGGTTCCTAAGGGTTAGGGTTCCTAAGTGCTAGGGTTCGTAAGGGTTAGGGTTCGTAAGGGCTAGGGTTCGTACAGGCATGGGCTCATAAGGGTTAGGGTTCGTAAGGGCTAGGGTTCATAAGGTTTAGGGTTCCTAAGTGCTAGGGTTCGTAAGGGTTAGGGTTCGTAGGGCTAGGGTTCGTAAGGGCTAGGATTCGTACGGGCAAGGGCTCATAAGGGTCAGGGTTCGTAAGGGCTAGGGTTCGTAAGGGCTTTTTTGTTGGCCCTTTTTGTTCATGACTTTAGTCTTATGTTTTTTTCATTTTACATTACATTACATTCATTTAGCAGACGCTTTTATCCAAAGCGACGAACAATGCATACAGAGACATCATCAAGATTACTACGGAACAGACAAGACAAAGCACATCCTTCCCATAATGTAGTAAATTTTCCCAAAACAAATTTTTTATCATAAATGTCTTTAAACTCATTATTTTTTACTTATTTCACCGCAGTTATTAAATAAATATAATTTCTCATACATTGGAATGAAAAATGGCATTTTCATTTTTTTCACCATTTTGGCCCTTTTTGGACATAAGATATATATAGTCTTATGTTTTTTTTCATTTTCTCCAAAACACATTTTTCATCATAAATGTCTGAAAACTTATTATTTTTCACTTATTTCACATCAGGGTTCGTAAAGGCTAGGGTTCATCAGGGTTAGGGTTCCTAAGTTCTAGGGTTCGTAAGGGTTAGGGTTCGTAAGGGCTAGGGTTCATAAGGTTTAGGGTTCCTAAGTGCTAGGGTTCGTAAGGGTTAGGGTTCATAAGGGTTAGGGTTCGTAGGGTTAGGGTTCGTAAGGGCTAGGGTTCGTACGGGCAAGGGCTCATAAGGGTTAGGGTTCGTAAAGGCTAGGGTTCATAAGGTTTAGGGTTCCTAAGTGCTAGGGTTCGTAAGGGTTAGGGTTCGTAGGGCTAGGGTTCGTAAGGGCTAGGGTTCGTACGGGCAAGGGCTCATAAGGGTTAGGGTTCGTAAGGGCTAGGGTTCATAAGGTTTAGGGTTCGTAAGGGTTAGGGTTCGTAAGGGTTAGGGTTCGTAAGGGTTAGGGTTCATAAGGCTTAGGGTTCGTAGGGTTAGGGTTCGTAAGGGCTAGGGTTCGTAAGGGCTAGGGTTCGTACAGGCAAGGGCTCATAAGGGTTAGGGTTCGTAAGGGCTAGGGTTCGTAAGGGCTTTTTTGTTGGCCCTTTTTGTTCATGACTTTCGTCTTATGTTTTTTTCATTTTACATTACATTACACTCATTTAGCAGACGCTTTTATCCAAAGCGACGAACAATGCATACAGAGACATCATCAAGATTACTACGGAACAGACAAGACAAAGCACATCCTTCCCATAATGTAGTAAATTTTCCCAAAACACATTTTTTATCATAAATGTCTTTAAACTCATTATTTTTTACTTATTTCACCGCAGTTATTAAATAAATATAATTTCTCATACATTGGAATGAAAAAATGGCATTTTTATTTTTTTCACCATTTTGGCCCTTTTTGGACATAAGACTATAGTCTTATGTTTTTTTCATTTTCTCCCAACCACATTTTTCATCATAAATGTCTTAAAACTCATTATTTTTCACTTATTTCACCGCAGTTATTACGTGTATATAATTTCTTATACATTGGAATCAAAAAATGGCATTTAAATTTTTTTCACCATTTTGGCCCTTTTTGAACATAAGACTATAGTCTTATGTTTTTTTCATTTTCTCCCAAAACACATTTTTTATCATAAATGTCTTAAAACTCATTATTTTTCACTTAGTTCACCGCAGGGTTCGTAAGGGCTAGGGTTCCTAAGGGTTAGGCTTCCTAAGTGCTAGGGTTCGTAAGGGTTAGGGTTCGTAAGGGCTAGGGTTCGTACGGGCAAGGGCTCATAAGGGTTAGGGTTCAAGGGCTAGGGTTCATAAGGTTTAGGGTTAGGGTTCATAAGGGCTAGGGTTCATAAGGTTTAGGGTTCGTAAGGGTTAGGGTTCGTAAGGGTTAGGGTTCGTAAGGGCTAGGGTTCGTACGGGCAAGGGCTCATAAAGGGTTAGGGTTCAAGGGCTAGGGTTCATAAGGTTTAGGGTTAGGGTTAGGGTTCATAAGGGCTAGGGTTCATAAGGTTTAGGGTTCGTAAGGGTTAGGGTTCATAAGGGTTAGGGTTCGTAAGGGTTAGGGCTCATAAGGGTTAGGGTTCGTAAGGGCTAGGGTTCATAAGGTTTAGGGTTCCTAAGTGCTAGGGTTCGTAAGGGTTAGGGTTCGTAAGGGCTAGGGTTCGTACGGGCAAGGGCTCATAAGGGTTAGGGTTCAAGGGCTAGGGTTCATAAGGTTTAGGGTTAGGGTTAGGGTTCATAAGGGCTAGGGTTCATAAGGTTTAGGGTTCGTAAGGGTTAGGGCTCATAAGGGTTAGGGTTCGTAAGGGTTAGGGTTCGTAAGGGCTTTTTTGTTGGCCCTTTTTGTTCATGACTTTCGTCTTATGTTTTTTTCATTTTACATTACATTACATTCATTTAGCAGACGCTTTTATTCAAAGCGACGTACAATAAGTGCATACAGAGACATCATCAAGATCACTACGGAACAGACACGACAAAGCACATCCTTCCCATAATGTAGCAAATTTTCCCAAAACACATTTTTAATCATAAATGTCTTAAAACTCATTATTTTTCACTTATTTCACCGCAGTTAAGTGTATATAATTTCCTATACATCGTAATCAAAAAATGGCATTTTAATTTTTTTCACCATTTTGGCCCTTTTTGAACATAAGACTATAGTCTTATGTTTTTTTCATTTTCTCCCAAAACACATTTTTTATCATAAATGTCTTAAAACTCATTATTTTTCACTTAGTTCACCGCAGGGTTCGTAAGGGCTAGGGTTCCTAAGGGTTAGGGTTCCTAAGTGCTAGGGTTCATAAGGGTTAGGGTTCGTAAGTGCTAGGGTTCGTAAGGGTTAGGATTCGTAAGGGTTAGGGTTCATAAGTGTTAGGGTTTGTAAGGGCCAGGGTTTGTAAGGGTTAGGGTTCCTAAGGGTTAGGGTTCGTACGGGCAAGGGCTTATAAGGGCTAGGGTTCGTAAGGGCTAGGGTTCGTAAGGGCTAGGGTTCGTACGGGCAAGGGCTCATAAGGGTTAGGGTTCGTAAGGGCTAGGGTTCATAAGGGTTAGGGTTCCTAAGTGCTAGGGTTCGTAAGGGTTAGGGTTCGTAGGGCTAGGGTTCGTAAGGGCTAGTGTTCTTACGGGCAAGGGCTCATAAGGGTTAGGGTTCGTAAGGGCTCTTAAAATTGGCCTTTGGAAAATTTATCTGAGCAGAGAGAGTGCGTTAGAGCTGTGCCCTAGCAGAGAGTGCATTAGAGCTGTTCCCTAGCAGAGAGAGTGCATTAGAGCTGTTCCCTAGCAGAGAGTGCATTAGAGCTGTGCCCTAGCAGAGAGTGCATTAGAGCTGTTCCCTAGCAGAGAGAGTACATTAGAGCTGTTCCCTAGCAGAGAGAGTGCATTAGAGCTGTGCCCTAGCAGAGAGAGTACATTAGAGCTGTTCCCTAGCAGAGAGAGTGCATTAGAGCTGTTCCCTAGCAGAGAGTGCATTAGAGCTGTTCCCTAGCAGAGAGAGTGCATTAGAGCTGTTCCCTAGCAGAGAGAGTACATTAGAGCTGTTCCCTAGCAGAGAGAGTACATTAGAGCTGTTTCCTAGCACAGAGAGTACATTCAATTGCATTGTTTATTTTTACTACATTTTTGCAATGCTGTTTCCAATTTAGTTAGGCTTTATTTCTGTCTCTCTCATTCTCTCTCACACTCCCCCCCCCCCCCCCCCCCTCTCTCTCTCTCTCGCTCTCATTCTCTCTCACACTCACTCTCTGTCTTTCTCTCTCAGGTACCACCTGGAGTACGGACAGCTCAAACAGGACGAGCAGCTGGCTGGTACTGAGGAACCTCACGCCCCAGGTACAGTCTACCCCCCCCCGAAACCATCAGCCCACAGAGCCCCCCCCTCCATTTTCAAATTCACTGCTAATTCAAATTCAAATGAGTATTTCCAAAGGGCACTGGAATACAATAATAATAACACAGATTATATATTTAGTAACAATATAAGTAATGACTGTAATACAGTGTTTATTGTAGGGCCAGTGCGATGTTGCCTTATCTGTTCTCTCTCTCTGTCCCTCCCGCTGTAACCCCGCGTTCCCCATGCTGCAGATCGACGGGTCGACTCTGCGGACACTATGCATGCAGCACGGCCCCCTGTTCACATTCCACCTCAACCTGACACAGGGGAACGCCGTGGTCCGCTACAGCTCCAAGGAGGAGGCCGCCAAGGCCCAGAAATCCCTGCACATGTGCGTGATAACAACAATAATAATAATACTAATAGTAATGATAGTAATAATAGTAGTAATAATAGTAATAGTAATAATAGTAGTACTAATAATAATAGTAATAATAATAGTAATAGTAATAATAGTAGTACTAATAGTAATAGTAATAATAGTAATAGTAATAATAGTAGTAATAATAATAGTAATAATAGTAATAGTAGTAATAATAGTAATAGTAATAATAGTAGTAATAATAGTAATAGTAATAATAGTAGTAATAATAATAGTAATAATAGTAATAGTAATAATAGTAGTAGTAATAGTAATAATAGTAGTACTAATAATAATAGTAATAGTAATAATAGTAGTAATAGTAATAGTAATAATAGTAATATTAATAATAGTAGTACTAATAATAATAGTAGTAATAATAATAGTAATAATAGTAATAGTAATAATAGTAGTACTAATAATAATAGTAATAGTAATAATAGTACTAATAATAATAGTAATAGTAATAATAGTAGTAATAATAGTAATAGTAATAATAGTAGTAATAATAGTAATAGTAATAATAATAGTAATAGTAATAATAGTAGTAATAATAGTAATAGTAATAATAGTAGTAGTAGTAATAATAGTAATAGTAATAGTAATAATAGTAGTAATAATAGTAATAGTAATAATAGTAATAATAGTAATAGTAATAATAATAATAATTGTAGCAATAATAATAATAGTAATAATAGTAGCGGTAGTAATAATAGTAGCAATAATAGTAGCAGTAATAATAATAGTAGTAATAATAGGAGGAATAATAATAGTAATAGTAATAGTAGTAATAATATTAATAATAGTAGCGATAATAGTAATAAGTAGTACTAATAATAGTAATAATTGTAGCAATAATAATAGTCATAATAATAGTAGGAATAATAATAGTAGTAGTAATAATAATAGTAATAGTAGTAATAATAATATTAATAATAGTAGCGATAATAGTAATAAGTAGTACTAATAATAAGTAGTACTAATAATAATAGTAGGAATAATAATAGTAATAGTAATAATAATAGTAATAGTAGTAATAATAATATTAATAATAGTAGCGATAATAGTAATAAGTAGTACTAATAATAATAGTCATAATAATAGTAGTAATAATCTTTATTTCTATAGCGCTTTTCATACTTGAATGGATAAGCCTGACCACTCTGCTTTTCTCTGCTGCCCCCTGCAGGTGTGTGCTGGGTAACACCACCATCCTGGCGGAATTTGCCGGGGAGGAGGAAGTCACTCGATTCTTTGCACAAGGCCAGTCCCTCACCACCACGCCCACCACCAGCTGGCAACCCAACCCGGGAACCAATCAGACACGGCTGGGTGGGGCGGGGGTGGGGCCGCCGTCACACGCCATCGGCCACTGGAACAGCAGCGGGGGTGGGGCCAAGGCGGGCGGCGACCTGCTGTGGGGCGGGGTCCAGCAGTACTCCAGCCTATGGGGTCCTCCCGGAGGGGAGGATGGGCGGGTCATTGGGAGCCCCACACCAATCAACACGCTGCTTCCTGGAGACCTTCTGAGCGGAGAGTCGATGTAGGATTACAGAGAAACATTAAAAAAACCAACCAATCTGAGGAAAAACTACACAAATAAAACTAATGAAAAAATGTGACGATAATCAGTATCCGTGGAGCTGCGAGCCTCGACATTTGAGGGTCAATGTTGGAGGCATTTTGCGTTGGAGGCTGCTTGACCTTCGTCCTCTTCTTCCTCTCCATTGCTGCGTCTAATTGGTTTCATTCCACTTTCTTTGGGAAAAGAAACCCTGACAGGGTTACAATATCCGAACGGCCATTTTTCTCCCCGTCTTTATTTTGGAGAAGAGAGAGTGTATAATGACTAAAGCAAAGCAAAGAATCAACTCTCTCTGTAACCAGACTTTTGCTGTGAAGTGTGTGTTGGGTTTTTTTTTTTTTTCTTTTCAGTCAAACTGTTAAATACATGCGGCCATTTTAAAATTCCCAACCCCCCCCCCCCCCCCCCCAAATCATTCCTAACATGCCCAGCAGGAACGGTTTGAGTCATCATTTTGTTTGTTTTTTTCATCACACTAAAATTGGCCTTAACCCCAGGTCTTTCCCGCTCTTGTACTTACTGAATAAACTCACACGTCTCATTTCTGAGCCAAACAAGTGGAGCCGGGAACAGGAGGCAGGAGGTAACCCCACCGTTCCTCCACAGCTGTTACCAGCTCTCTTTCTTTTTTAAAATTAACTAAAAGGGATTTACACTGCTGTTTTACCCGTTGTTGGAGATGTTGCAAAATAAGCTGAGAAAATATTATTCAAAATGTGTTGTGTGTTTTGAGTGAGTGGCTGTGTCCAAATCAGAGCCCCATCTACTGCATCCTGTGTAATAGCATACTGTTTACTGTGTAGTACGCAACATGCAGTATGCGAGAAATATCCTCCATACTATTATCAGCAAGGAGCCAGAAATAAGTATGTCATCCGGGGATATTAAGTACACTACCTTTAGAGAACATTTTGCCTACTTAAGTACTTTTTCATCCAGTGTACTCAACAAGCATACTCAATAATATGGATGGGTGCCGATTTGAGTGTGTGTGTGTGTGTGTGTGTGTGTGTGTGTGTGTGTGTGTGTGTGTGTGTGTTTGTGACTCCATGTGCTACTGCTCTGTGGAACTGTAAGGAACATTTCAGACCTCCACACCGTGTTCAGGCCTAGTTTCCATTTCCAACTGAACGTTGTGTCTTTAATGGACTCTGTGGGCCCCCCCCACCCCACCCCCCAGTGCTCTCTGATGAAGCTTCACCTTCACATTGTGTGCAATATGCAGCAGTCTCTTCCGTCCACCAGCAGGAGCCAGCAGTGTTTCTGCTTCTTACCACAACCGAACTGCAGAGGAACCCAGGATGCCAGACCCGGTCCGCACCTCCTCCCTTTACCCTCTGCTGGGGGAGAAGCCCACAACCTGCCCTCATACCAAATAAGGGGGTGTTTCCTATACCCCCCCCCCCCCCCACAGACAGACAAGAGGTACAAACCTGTGGAACAAAGGAGTTTTATTTTTTAAAGGGGTGGATTTTTCATAGCACTTAAAATGAGAGCTGAGGCTCCATTTGCAACTGCAACGCCAACGATTCACCCGCCGTGAAGGGGCTCAGGATCGGGGGGGGCTTCTCCAAGACTCCTTTTCCCTTTTTATTTTAGTCCGGTGCCTCCTTAGTCCAGGGGGGTGTGGTGGACTGGGACAACAACAAAAAAACAGTGATGGTCGACTGAATCTGCTCATCGGGCAAAAAAAAAAAAAAAAAAATTTTTTTGGAATATATCACTGTTAAATGACTGTAAAACATCTGGCCTTTTGTGTGTAGAGACGCTGGGATTTGCGCATTGTGTTCTGTTCTTCGTGGCCCCGCCCACCTGTATGGTCGTTTGGCCGTTGAGTGCCTATAAGCTGGGGGAGACCCCGCCCCCCGGCCAGCCAAGAGCAGCTCCCTCAGAACTGGCCAATCAGCACAACTGTGCCAGCGTCCGACCTCATCTCTTCTCTCTCTCCCTCTCTTTCCCTCTCCCTCCCTCTCTCTCTCTCATGCAAAGATCACTTTAGCTGGAAGTTGAGATGTTCTTGTGTTTTTCCTGGAATCGCCAGTGTTGTAGTTTTGCTGTTTTTCTTTGGTTTGTTTACAGATGTATTTGTGTGTTTCTGTGCTGTGGTCTAGAGAAGCTGCTTACCAGCCCTTACTTCATGGCTCATATGCACAAACACTTGGGCAGACACAGCTCCTGCAGTTTGGGTTTGTCGTGTGGATTAATACTAATACGGTGTCTGTTCTTTTTTTGTTGTGTGGTTTGCGTTTACAGTTTGTTTTGAATGTGCGGTTTGGAGCGGGCCCTGGTTTGGTGTAGTTGTGATTTGGAGCGGGTCATCACTGGTTTGAGGTAGCTCATCGCAGTGAACCGGTGACCTCATCATGGTGAGCCAGTGACCTAATCGCAGCTTATGATTGGCCGCAAGAACAGGAAATGTCCCAGAATCCCCCAGTCCCCAGTATGGCTTTCCTTAGAACTGACAAGAAACTGACAGTGAGGGCTCCTATGCAAAGCCAAATAATGCGTGCTCTGTCAATCTCAGCGAGCCACGCCCCTGTCCGAACTCGGGTCCGAGACCACCAAACCGCCATTTTCATCAGATCGGGGGCGTCGCCCAGGTCAGTCACACCCATTACTTTCAGCTCTATCTCAGGGTGGAGTCAAACGCGATGAACGTTATCACAACGTTAGCAGAACTAAACCGTTATCACACCGTTAGCAGAACTAAACCGTTATCACACTGTTAGCAGAACTAAACCGTTAGCAGAACTAAACCGTTATCACAACGTTAGCAGAACTGAACAGTTATCACAACGTTAGCAGAACTAAACCGTTATCACACCGTTAGCAGAACTGAACCGTTATCACAACGTTAGCAGAACTGAACCGTTATCACACCGTTAGCAGAACTGAACCTGTGGTAAGTGCAGCTGAGAGGAGACTTGTGTGGGTCAATGTTCGGTTCAGTGTTATGGTTCATGACGCAGGGGGCGGGGAGCGGACGCTCGGTCCGTCTCTCTCTCTCTCTCTCTCCTGCTGTGGAGAATTTGAGTTCAGAGGTCAAGCCTCCTCCAGAATGCCCTGTCATAGCATTTCCATTTTTTTATTATTTAGTAACTGTGAAGAGTAAAGGGTGTGCTGTTGGGGAGGGCAGAGGCTTACATTGTGTTTGGAGGGGGGAAGTGATAGTCCATGGTGTCATAGTGAGGAAGAGAGGGGGGAGGGGGGGGGGGTCACAGTATGCTTTTAGGTGCCGTGTATATGCTGTTTCCTGTTGTGTATTTTTATACCAAAAACATTTTTTTTTTTTTTTTAATGGTCAAAGAAAAAAACTGAAATGTAACATGTTTCAGCTCTTCTGCACTACGAGCTCATTCAGTGTTTTCCTTCTGCAAGCCCTGGTTTAAGAGCTCTCTATATAAGGTGGGCTTTGGCAGCGCCCCCTACTGGGGGGGGGGGGGGGGGGTCCATGCTGGTACAGAATCATTAAAAGTGTCAAAGGCGATGATTCAGAGCAACACTCGATTAACAGAGTGATCTGAACATATAGGCCAGAAAGCCTTGCGAATTCCAACCTCCACGTACCAACACTGAGCGCTCTATCTCTCCCTCCTCTCTCTATCTCTCCCTCCTCTCTCTATCCCTCCCTCCCTCTCTCTCCTCTCTTTCTATCTCAGCAGCTCAACAGCAACGTGTCTCAAAGCGTATCAGTGGTCCTTTCTCTGGAAATTGGATGTTTGGAAATGCAACTGGAGTTTAAAGAAGTGTACCTCTTCAGTCATGTAGCGGGGTTGTTGAGTGGTTAGGGTTAGGGATTTCCATGGAGGAAAAGTGGAAATATGTTTTTATTTTTTTATTAAACAAGCCTGAGTCAAATATGCACATGCTGGTTTATTTGACATACATTTAAGAATACGTGTGTACACACACACTAGACCCTTTTCTCCACCCCAGCTTCAACCACACACATATTTCCTATAATACGTATATTTCACAGAAACAAATGCTCATAAACATATCAAAAAAAAAATGCAAATACTTGAATCAAAAGAAATGCCAATAATGTAATGTGAACTTTTTACAAATATTTAATCTCACTGAAACGCTTCTAAACTTTCTGCTAACATCAGTTCAGTCAAATGATGACTTCAAACATTGGAGGGAAGAAGGAAAATGGCATCTGAGTGTTTGCACAAGCGTGTGAGTGTGTGTGTGTGTGTAAGGGTCAAACTGTGAGTGCGATGTGGTGGACAAATGTCCTTTTTTGTTCATAAGCAGTTTTTCGGTATTTTTTTGTTTGTCAAATATATTCTGATGTTTATTGTTATTAGCTTCTAGTGTTGCACTGACTGACTGCTTCCCCTCGTCCAGCTAATCGTGCAGAAAGACAAAGTACAGAGGACAGTAGGAGACGATTCATGTGTACATGTTTACTCAAGGACTTAATGAAAAAATTAAGTGTTTTTTTTTTTTTTTTTTTTAAATCTGTAAGATGTTTATCTACCTTATAGTGGCTTTTATTGTGTAATAATCCAAAAATGGATTATGATGAGTATTGCACCATTTTCCGGACTATAAACTAAAAAAAATAAAAATAATAAAATGCAAAAAAAATATTAAAAAAAGATAATGTAAAAAAAAAAAAATAATAAAAAAATAAAATAAAATACTTTTTGAAGAACAGAGGCCACAGATGGATTTAGAAGGAATTTAACTCTCCGTGTTTAGACAGTGAAGAGAGGGATGATGGGAAATCAGGAGTTGCCTACTTTTTTGTTCCCGTGTTCATGTTTTTTTTTTCGTTTACAAACATTTCGTTTTTTCTGAAGCTTGAAGAAAAGGAATTATGGGAATGTTGACAAAATAAAGGACACTTCCGTCAAATGAATAAAAACACTTTTCGGAATGAAGATAACTTTCTACTTATCAGAACTCTGGGATCGATCAGTGTTGTGTTTCAATTTTATTTTTTAATGTTGTCAACGATGAATTTTTACTATCCAAACCTGTATGTTTTTGTTTGAGTTTCCTTTTTGAACGAAAGGCATAAATTTGCTCACTATCTTGCACACACAAAAAAGGTGGATAATGTCTCAGGAAAGATAGGGTTCCAGAGTACCAACTCCACGCCATTTTAATGTATGTTTTTATGAATTAAAAAAAGTATAATGGGGGGGAGAAAAAAAAAAACCAAGCACTGAAGGTTATGGATTTTAGTTTCTAAATCCGTAGCAGTTACATATTTACCAAATAATGGACTCTAAATGAACTTTTAAAAAAAAAAGGAGTGCTTTATGTATAAATCTATATATTACAATTGCTTTACATTTTTAATGAGATGAACATAGATGTTGATTGTTAAAAAAAAACACAGCAAAAGAACATACGTTACTGTATGTTTTAAACGTTCATATCACAATGAGGTCCCTTTCCTGAGAACATCAGGAACGTTGTGCATTACTTTTTCTTTCCTCTGTCAGTCTTTTCTCTTGTATTAAGTGACAAAACAAACAAAACAAAAAAAAAAGTTTTGTGCTCTGCTACAAATTGGATGAATCAAAAGCTGGTTTATAAGGATCATGATCTATGCACAAGTGGTGGGGTGGAGCAGGCAGGTTATTATAGGGGTGTATGTTTTTCTTTCTGTAAGTTGTATTTTTATTTTTATCCACCCTGCTCCCCCCTGGCTCTGATTAATCTTGCAGTCCATCGTCATGCTGTGTGTTTTCCTAAACCAATGACTGTCTCTCTTAAGGCACTGTGGGTGTGTATTGAAAGCTCACAGCTCTGGGGTGGGGGAAGAGGGCGTCTGTTTTCCTAGAGGGAGGGGCGGGGGGGTTAGAGGATTCTTTACTGGCCTTTTAAAAAAAATAAAAATAAAAAAATAAAGAAAAACTATGTACCTCTGTACTGACATGTATACAAAAGTCAGTGGTGGCTTTCAATGTTTCTTTTTGTTGTTTTTTTTTTTGGGGGGGAATTCTCTCTTTCTCCTCATAGAATGTGATCGTTAATGACATGCACCAGGAAAAACAAAAGTCTTCATGATCTATGGAGCTTCTTTCAAACTAATAATAAACAGCATTTCTTTTCTTAGTTGTTGACCATTATTGGCTTGTGCCGTGTGCCCTGTATTCTCGTGTGTTTTGTTTACCTGCGATGACACATCTCTGGTGTATAGTGCTTGGTATACACAGTGCAGTCCGTAAGTATTTGGACAATGACACGTTTTGTTGTTTTGGCTCAGTCCTCCAGAGCAGTGGTTCCCAAACTCGGTCCTGGGGACCCACTGTGTATGCTGGGGACCCACTGTGTATGCTGGTTTTCCTTCCAACCACAATTGTGATCCGAGAATTTTAACAAGCTGTTAATTTTTCTTGATTGCACTTTTCATGTTTTGATGGATTATTTACCCTCTTAAGCCAAATTATGTCCGAAAATAGCTACGCATGCCCCATGAATAAATTAATAAATGTACCATGTACACATTTTGCTTATTGTGCTATATTGAAAACTATTTCATTGAAAGAGGTAACAAAACTGAGCAAATGAAAGGCAAAGCTGAATCCTAATTGGTGAAAGTGTGGATGCATGGCCACGAAAACTAACCATTTGGTTGATAATGAAAAATTCAAAGACAACTCAAATTGATAATGAGCCAAACCTACATTCATTGTGTTAATAAGTTTAACCCTTGTACCCTCCTCGGGCCATTTGTGTCCATTTGGGTTTTATTTGTTTCGATCATTCGGGCTGTGATTATGCTATCGCCATGATATTTGGTCAAGGTCTGTATTTTTGGACAAACTTTGGAAATTCAACCACTGATTCTATGTTAAGTCTATAATCCACTGTCTAATCAAAATTGTTACACTCAGCATCCTCTGGACGTTTTTGTCCCCATTGACTTCCATTATAACAACGTTTTTTCATCCCATGGCTGTTACAGCAACATTTAAAAAAAAATTTTTTTTAAGGCTTTCAAACTGAAGCCGGGGCTTCAAAATTGTAGTTTTTATTATTTCCCAGCTGATTGGGCCATTTTTTCTTTTTTTTCATATGGAGCAATTACATGCCATTTTCCTGTTTTCTCTTTCCACTGTGTTATGGAGCACTGCAGGCCAATGGAATAGATTTATTCAACTAAAATGGTGTTGGCTTGTTGTTATGGATGTAGAGTGTGGTGTGTACCACACTTTTGTCCACGAGGGGTCTTAGTGTAACTTTTTTTTAAAATATGACATTGCACAAAAAGTAATAATCCATCAAAAACAATGTTGGTGCTAATTATTGACCTATCCCAGACTGTGATAATCAAAAAAAGAAGTTTGCCCATAGCCTTTATTATATTGAGAATATTTCAATTTGATTTTATGAATATGAGTGGTATCATCACAAAAACTGGCATTTAAAGGGTTAACATTCTATAAATGAATGAATATTTGGTAGTTATAATCAGGACTGAAGTTGGTTAAAAGATGTAGCAAAAAAAAGTGAAAAAAATATATCAATATACAAGGATTTTATGGTAATATTTCATGTGGACACTTTTGTCCACGAGGGGTTTTAGTGTAACTTTTTTTTTAAATATGACATTGCACAAAAAGTAATAATCCATCAAAAACAATGTTGGTGCTAATTATTGACCTATCCCAGACTGTGATAATCAAAAAAAGAAGTTTGCCCATAGCCTTTATTATACTGAGAATATTTCAATTTGATTTTATGAATATGAGTGGTATCACAAAAACTGGCATTTAAAGGGTTAACATTCTATAAATGAATGAATATTTGGTAGTTATAATCAGGACTGAAGTTGGTTAAAAGATGTAGCAAAAAAAAGTGAAAAAAAAAAATCAATATACAAGGATTTTATGGTAATATTTCATGTGGACACTTTTGTCCACGAGGGGTCTTAGTGTAACTTTTTTTGAGGAGGGTACAAGGGTTAAGGAAACAAAATTATGAAAGAACTTAAACGTGTTCAACGATCTAATCAGGAGCATATTGATTCACCTCAGTCTTCAATTTGATCATTTTCTGAACTGTTTTAATGTAGTTTGCAATATAGCACAATTAGCTAAATGTGAACATGGGGCATTTATACTACATGGCATGCGTAGCTATTTTCTGATATAATTTGGCTTAAGAGGGTAAATAATCCATCAAAACATGAAATGTGCAATTAAGAAAAATTAGCAGCTGGTTAAAATTCTCGGATCGCAATTGTGGTTGGAACGAAAACCAGCATACACAGTGGGTCCCCAGGACCGAGTTTGGGAACCACTGCTCCAGAGCATTGGATTTGAAATGGAACAGTGGCTACGAGGTTAAAGTGCAGACTTTCAGCTTTAATTTGAGGGTGTTTACATACATATCGGGTGAACCGTGTAGCAATTGTAGCCTTTTTATACATAGTTTCCCCCCCCCTTCCCCCATTTTAGGGGACCAAAGGTAACTGGAGCCTCAAACCATCACTCTGCTGCCAGTAATGCTTGTAAGAGTACCAGAAAATAGTACCTGTCTTTTAATGTTGTTGGGTCAAAGAAGGAAGTTATGGCATGCAAAGGATATGCAACCAAATATTAAATATGACTAAGTTGGTTAATTTGCCCAATTACCTTTGGTCCCCTAAAATTGGGGGACTATGTATAAAAAGGGCTACAATTGCTACACGGTTCACCCGATATGGATGTAAAAACTAAAACTAATGCCTAAAAAAAGTCTATAAACCCAGTAACTTTTTGTGGCAAACACAAGAATGTGTTCTATGATTTTCAGGAAAACAATAACATTTGATTTTAAACACAGGAGCATGGTATTTAAAATAGTTTATTCAAAGTATTAATCAAATCACCAAATGCAATCACCCATTTCAGCAAGTATTTTAAAGAAGAGATAACAGTATGGCTTAATGCGAAACATGAAAAATAAAAATTTACGTCCACTAGACTTGAATGGTCATTTTCATAGTGTTTCTTGAGCAAAGGATTAATTAATCCAGCAATATCTTTACAAAATGAAAATTAAAGGAATATACGGTTCAGGGGGCCAGGTCTGTGAAGATGGTGACAACAATGAAATGACTCACTCTGTCTTGACCGGGTCTCAATTCTCCAACCATGAACTCTTTTCACGGTTTCCTTTGACGGGATAAAGGGTGTGGTTAGGGCAGTTTATTTGATTGACAGTTGTACCATTGTCGTATCAAGTCAGGTTCCTCTGAGAGTCCATCCTCCAGAACCAATAGTGTCGCCACATCTGTACAGTATTTTCCCAGAATGCTCTTAACGGAGAAGTTAATAGAGTGTGAATGCCAACCTATTGGCCTATTATGTCGAGCGTCAAAACAAGTTGGCCAAAAAGAAGGCTATTCAATCGCCACCCCAGGAGCCAAATGTGGAAGAAAAGATTTTTATTATTCACAAGCGTAAAAGATAGTGATGATGTCCAGGTAACCCACTAGTGACGGGATAAATAATAGCTTTGCATTGTTAAAGAAATCAACTTTGTTAAGACATGCACACTACCTCTTATTCAGTTTCATAAATAGTATGTGTGAAATGTTCAGGCTACATGCACCATTTTCAAAAAGAATCAAGTCCCCATGGAGTAGTTGTTGAAGGTACAATAACGCCGGGTTCACACCATCTACTCACGACAGTGACAAGATTACATTCAAAGTCTATAGATAACAGTGACAAACAGCGGGAGTGGAGTCAGTACACAGAGACAAATAACCTGTATGTTTGTCTCTCTGAAACATTGACTAGCATTAACTTTGTCACACTGCCAGTGAGTCAGAAATGACACGGCTGTAGAGGTTTAAAATAAATGTGTCCAACGAGTTTGCATTTCCGTCTTTCTAAAAAGCAGCTCATTGCAGCGATAATCCGTGGTCTTAAACCACCCAATTCTATGCGAGAACAGTCTGTACGGCTATAGGGATGTTAGAAAACTTGCGGCTTGGAGCAGAATTGCTGAGACCGTCAGCATGACTGTATTGTTGTATTGTCTACTGAGCGTTTTTGTCGCTGTTGCGAGTAGATGGTGAGAAGCAGGTGGAAAGGCCTGCTGAGTGCTCCGCTCTGCTGGAGAAGAGATTAGGAGCAGCACTCATTCCAATATTGTATTACATTTAGCTTGAAATAGCCTCTGGACATCTTTACTTTTCTTGTGCAAGAATGAAGAGAAAGTAATGCAATGTATTTCCAGTGGCTTTAAACACCTCTAGAGATATGGAGATAACAGGAATGCACCATGCAAGGACAAATATAAACTACAAGTAAAAGGACGGATGAAAAACATCAGGATTTAAAAAGGGCTTTAAAACCCGAATAAATTCTATCACTCGTTCGCTAAAAGTGAAAAGTGATAACCTTGTCGACAGGTCCGTTTAAGCAAGTTTTTGCACAAAATCAGTAAATTGCAGTTGCAAGCAAATAAAAACCTTATGCAAAAATCAGGAAATGAAAAATCAGGAAATGAAAACGGCAGGAAATTAGCCATTCTTCCCGTTCCCAAACTCTTCCCTATTCCTCATCGCTGCTGAAGAGAGGTAGGAGAAAGGCACCATTTCTCTTTATCAACAGTTTTAAACATCTATTAAACACTTATTACAACACAGCAAACAAAACAAAAAAAGTCTGTCTTCAGTGTTCTAGTCCCGTAATGAGCTTAGACTTAAAATCTCATTAGAAAAATATTAGCTTGTTTTAAGTTAGCTTGCTTGACAAGTGAAATTCCCCCATTTTGGCAAATCCTGAAATTAGACAAATTGTCTCATGTCACTGGCAATATTTTTGTCTTATTAAAAAAAAAAAAGGAAAAAAAAAAAAAAGTAATATAAATAAGTTTATAAGACTAAAATACTTGTTGATGGACTTTTTTGGGGTTTTTGCAGTGAACATGTCGATAGGATGTCTCCACAGAGCACCCACACGGGCACACACAAACACGCTAATCTAAGACACGTCGGGTACTTACAGGGAAAACCAACCTGTGTTGCCCGCTTTCTTCCATTTTCCCCTCCTTACCAGATTAACACAAGAGAAGAAATGCTGCCGCTACAGTTGAAAGACAAACAGTGTAAAACAGCAGATAAAAAGGGGGGGGGCGACTGCCTAAACCCCCAAAATTTCCGCAACATTTCCACTCGTTCACATTGAAATCTGATGCAAATCCTGAGAGAGGGGCGCATTTCTGGTGCCGCACAGCCATTTTGTCCACAGTGGTGTGTGAAGGGGATGATCGGGTTTCACAGGAAAGGCAGTGGTATTACTTCTTGTTTTTAAGAATCGGTTCACTGGCAAGAATGATAAACCATGAGGACTAAAAAGACCAACCCATTCTTGTCCAGAGAAAATCCAGTCACCAGACAAACCAATGATTGAAAATGTGACTGTCTATATATATATATATACAGATCCTTTCCAAAAAATTTGAATATCATGGAAGTTTTTTTTTTTCCATAATTCCATTCAAAAAGTGAAACTTTCATAGATTATAGATTCATTACACACAAAGTGAAATATTTCTAGCCTTTATTTGTTTCATTTTTCATAATTTTGAAAAACCCCCCAAAAAGAATTAATGTTTTAGACTGAGTGTCACACTCTAATCATCTAATTTACTCAAAACACCTACAAAGTTTTTCTACAGGTGTGTCGTTAAATTGGACAGGTATCTCAGTTTGGTTCAGTATGGGGAAGACTGCAGACTTGACAATTGGCGACCATCATTGACACCCTCCAGAAGATGGGTAAGCCACAAAAGGTCATCGCTAAGGAGGCTGGCTGTTCACAGAGTGGCAGTGTCCAAGCATTATCAATAGAAAGTTTAGTGGAAGGGAAAAATGTGGCAGGAGAAGGTGCACAAGCAAAAGAGATGACCGTAGGCTTCAGCGGATTGTCAAGCAAAGACGATTCCAAAATTTGGCGGAGATGCAGAGGGAGTGGGACCTGAGGCTGGAGTCAGTGCATCAAAAACCACCACGTAGAGTGTGACACTCAGTCTAAAACATTAATTCTCTGAAATAACTGAAGTAAATGCTGATTTTCGACACACTATTCTAATTTCTTGAAATACTGTTTTGGGGGTTTTCTGGAGCTGTAAGCCAAAATTATGAAAAATTAAACAAATAAAGGCTAGAAATATTTCACTTTGTGTGTAATGAATCTATAATCTATGAAAGTTTCACTTTTTGAATGGAATTATGGAAGAAAAAAAAAACTTTTCCATGATAATCTAATTTTTTGGAAAGGATCTGTATATAAAATAACGTAGTCAATGTCACTGTCTACATGTATATTTACACAACTGATGAACTGAAAATTCATCTTAAACCTTTTACTTTATATATATATTTTTTAAATTAAGGATAAAGAAATTAAATTAACACTTAAACCATCCGCAAAACCTACAGCAGGTTGCCAGGTTTCCGTTGTGTACTTAAGTTCTTGATGACTGCCCTAAACCGACAGATCTAGACCTGTGTTACAGTCATCAAGGCTGTTTGAAGAATTTTTATTTTAATTTTTTTAACAATGTTTTTTTAAATTTTTTTTATGAGCATTGTTTTGAAGTCAAATCACAGCTTGGAGAATCAAATTTTTTTAAATAAAGCAAGGGCTTTCACCAAACTTGCTAAAAAGTTTGGGGACACCGTAATCCAACAGCCTCCAGGCTGTGAAAGCCCTTGGAAAAGGAAAAGGTAAGAAAATGTCAAGACTTGCCTCAGGCTGTGTAGAGCTATACTGAGACCCAGCCAGTTCCATGGCACAGCTAGTGCTACAGGGGGAAGAGAAATCCTGGTTGTAACACAGAAGCTACATTCTGTAAAACAGCGGCGTCCAATCACGCGCCACGGAGGGCCGAGTGTACGCACGTCGTCATTCCAACCCATCGCTACACGTGCCGATTTCACTAATTTACCACACCTTCAACCAGAGAGGAGGGAACCGATTAGTGACATCAGCAGGTGTAGGGATTGGTCGGAATGAAAACTTGCATACTCTCCCTGGCACATGATTGGTCATACTGCTGTAAACATCAACATCAAACACTCATGCAGTTCACATGTGATCAGTGCCGTTGGCAGCTGCTCTGCTTGCCCACCCAATCAGAACAAACGGGCTTCGTTAGGCGCCCAATAGTGTCACGAGAACTGATGTCAAACTCAACACGTTGAGTCAAGCAACAAGCAAACCCTTGAAGACACACAGATACCAAACTGAAATTTGGCTTGGGTAGACGGCCTCCAATTACACACTAGACTCTTACAGAGGAACTCCAGAGAATGGCTCTGTTGATTTCTCTCTTATACAGGTGGATATAGGGAAGCCATTGCTCAATCCTGTAATTATGTGCCAACATACCCAAGTAAGGTCAATGCAACTGAATTAACTTTTGACACACATGCCTCTTGCAGTTGTGCCCAACGTTATGATGTTGACACGGCAGTTTCAGAGTAAACACACCCTTATAATTGTGCATGTATATATTCACACTCCAATAAAAACCTAATGGGTAACTTAACACCCTAAACAATCCCAATGGCCTTTATTGCTTATTAAAATGTGTTTTCGAACCGTTGAGAATGGAAATGACAGCAGACTGCCAGCAGGGAGGCAGTGTCTCTGTGTGGACTTCAACATATTTGCTGAATATCGCAAAAGTATTTAACCAAGAAAAGCCGAATCACTAAATTTGCGCATCACCTTGCAATTGCCTTGTTGCCGCTTTAGTTACAGGGAAATTCTGGCCAAATTGACAGTCGTACCAGTTCCACCGACAGAGTACCAACCTCAGCGAAGAAGCGTTCCTTCCGCAGGTCATGAAAAAACAGGCTTGGTTTTCATCACATTTTATTACATTAAATGTCTTTACAACAGTACAGGAATCAAGTCACATGAGCACGTTTTGTGGACCTTAAGAATATACCTGCAACAAGATCAGAGCTTAACAGGCGTTTGGAAGGATGCAGTGTACAAAAACTATTGGAATAAAGATCTCAAGCCCTCACCGAGCAAAGCTGGGGACGTCAAGTCCAACAGCACTAGCGTGCTGTGAAGGCCTTGTTATAATGCAATGCGTCTATGTAAACTTTGCTTCACAGAAAGGTGGTAACTGTTCACTTTATTCACATGCAGTCATAACATTACTAACCTTTTCTTTTTGTTAAACTAATCTTCACATCTAAAAAAACCTAAGAAAACAGAAGGGAACCAAAAATAAAGTCAGTGTTGGCAGTTGCAACAAAGTTTGTTTTTTCTTTTGCGATTAGGTAAAATGCATAAAAACAAAAGATCTCATGCCATACGATGGTCTTTTGTTTCTTGCACGCCCCCCCCCCCCCCCCCCCCCCCCCTTGTAGGTCAGGGGGGGGTAATGTTGGGTGGCTGGGCTTAACTGTTATCATTTAGGCTACTAAAAACACCAGCAAATGAGACAAAAAAAAAAAATAGTTTAATCTTCAAACCTATTGAAAGGTGGTGGTGGTGGTGGTTCAGCATCAATAGCGACCTCCCTGAGACATTACGGGAGGTCTCATTCCCATGGGGGGCCGGGGGGGTCCTCCTTGATAAGGGGGGCCCATGGGGGGCCCCTGTCCGTATGGAGGCATGCCACCCGGCATGTACCCCGGCATTCCCTGAGGGGGGGCCCCCATACTGACCTGTGAAACAAGCAAGAAAGTGGCAACAAGCGAGCGTCAACTCTACATCTGCAAATAATACAAACGCCCAGGAGCGCCTGCAAGTGCTCTGCTTTACTAGACGCAAACTATTTATTAAAGCATTACCAAACAAATGGGAATTTAAAAAAGAAAATTGAACAATGAAACGCTTATCGATTTGGAGTTGGCAAAAAGTGCATACCATGCATTGGGTGCTGGGGGGGCATGCCCTGCTGGGGGGGCATCATGCCACCCATTGGTCCCTCCAGGAGGGGCGGCCATGTGAGCCTGTCCCGTCCTGGGAATGTTCCGTTGGTATCTGGGCAACTGAGCCCTCCTTTCCTCCTACAGAACAAGGCCAGAAAAATAAAACAAATTAATTAAAAAAAAAACACAAGAGTGGGTGCTTAGAAACGACAACAGGAAACATCAACACAAGATCTATTACATGGGCATAGGCAGGCACACGACTATGGGACATTGCTGGAATTCCAGAAACTGCTAGAAGGGGGGAGGTGGGGGTAAAAGGTAAAAATGTCAGAACTCACCAGTGAGATGTCTTCATCAGGGTGGATCAACTTACTGGTGGCGCTCAGGTTGGTGAGCGAGGCGGGCTTACTGGCCACAGCCGCGGGTGGCTTGGACACGGTGCCGCTGGAGGTGGATGCGGGCGCAGCGGATGACTGGCTGTAAGCTGGGAATGTTGGCTTGGGGGGATCCGAGGCGCTGGAGGGCGTGGCGAGCGGTTTGAAATCCGTGCCGACGGGCCCCGACACGGCGGCCTGCTGGGCCTGCGTGGGAAAGAGGCCGAGTGAGCAAATGGCCACTCTACAAGGGCTCCCAAACTTCAACCCCAAAAACAGCTCTACAAGGGCTCCCAAACTTCAACCCCAAAAACAGCTCTACAAGGGCTCCCAAACTTCAACCCCAAAAACAGCTCTACAAGGACTCCCAAACTTCAACCCCAAAAACAGCTCTACAAGGACTCCCAAACTTCAACCCCAAAAACAGCTCTACAAGGACTCCCAAACTTCAACCCCAAAAACAGCTCTACAAGCACTCCCAAACTTCAACCCCGAAAAACGGCTCTACAAGCACTCCCGAACTTCAACCTCAAAAAACAGCTCTACAAGCACTCCCAAACTTCAACCCAAAAATACCTCTACAAGGACTCCCAAACTTCAACCCCAAAAACAGCTCTACAAGGGCTCCCAAACTTCAACCCCAAAAACAGCTCTACAAGGACTCCCAAACTTCAACCCCAAAAACAGCTCTACAAGGACTCCCAAACTTCAACCCCAAAAACAGCTCTACAAGGACTCCCAAACTTCAACCCCAAAAACAGCTCTACAAGCACTCCCAAACTTCAACCCCGAAAAACGGCTCTACAAGCACTCCCGAACTTCAACCTCAAAAAACAGCTCTACAAGGGCTCCCAAACTTCAACCCCAAAAACAGCTCTACAAGGGCTCCCAAACTTCAACCCCAAAAACAGCTCTACAAGGACTCCCAAACTTCAACCCCAAAAACAGCTCTACAAGGACTCCCAAACTTCAACCCCAAAAACAGCTCTACAAGGACTCCCAAACTTCAACCCCAAAAACAGCTCTACAAGCACTCCCAAACTTCAACCCCGAAAAACGGCTCTACAAGCACTCCCGAACTTCAACCTCAAAAAACAGCTCTACAAGCACTCCCAAACTTCAACCCAAAAATACCTCTACAAGGACTCCCAAACTTGCACCCAAAAAACAGCACTCCCAAACATCAACTAACAGCCCCTCTTACAAGCACTCCCAAAACTTCAACCAAAAAAAACACATCTACAAGCACTCCCAAACTTCAACCCCAAAAAACAGCTCTACAAGCAACTTCAACCCACAAGCCACTCTACAAGCACTCCCAAACTTCAACCCCGAAAAACAGCTCTACAAGCACTCCCAAACTTCAAACCAAAAAAAACACATCTACAAGCACTCCCAAACTTCAACCCAAAAATACCTCTACAAGGACTCCCAAACTTGCACCCAAAAAACAGCACTCCCAAACATCAACTAACAGCCCCTCTTACAAGCACTCCCAAAACTTCAACCAAAAAAAACACATCTACAAGCACTCCCAAACTTCAACCTCAAAAAACAGCTCTACAAGCACTCCCAAACTTCAACCCAAAAATACCTCTACAAGGACTCCCAAACTTGCACCCAAAAAACAGCACTCCCAAACATCAACTAACAGCCCCTCTTACAAGCACTCCCAAAACTTCAACCAAAAAAAAACACATCTACAAGCACTCCCAAACTTCAACCCCAAAAAACAGCTCTACAAGCAACTTCAACCCACAAGCCACTCTACAAGCACTCCCAAACTTCAACCCCGAAAAACAGCTCTACAAGCGCTTCCAAAACTTCAACCCAAAATACATGTCTACAAGCACTCCCAAACTTCAACCCCAAAAAACAGCTCTACAAGCAACTTCAACCCACAGCCACTCTACAAGCACTCCCAAACATCAACCAACAACCCCTCTTACAAGCACTCCCAAACTTCAAACCAAAAATACCTCTACAAGGACTCCCAAACTTCAACCCCAAAAATATCTCTACAAGCGCTTCCAAAACTTCAACCCAAAAAACACCTCTACAAGCACTCCCAAATTTCAACCCCAAAATACCTCTACAAGGACTCCCAAACTTGCACCCAAAAAACAGCTCTACATACACTCCCAAAACTTCAACCAAAAAAAAAACACATCTACAAGCACTCCCAAACTTCAACCCCAAAAAACAGCTCTACAAGCAACTTCAACCCACAGCCACTCTACAAGCACTCCTGAACTTCAACCTCAAAAAACAGCTCTACAAGCACTCCCAAACTTCAACCCAAAAATACCTCTACAAGGACTCCCAAACTTGCACCCAAAAAACAGCTCTACATACACTCCCAAAACTTCAACCAAAAAAAAAACACATCTACAAGCACTCCCAAACTTCAACCCCAAAAAACAGCTCTACAAGCAACTTCAACCCACAGCCACTCTACAAGCACTCCCAAACATCAACCAACAACCCCTCTTACAAGCGCTTCCAAAACTTCAACCCAAAAAACACCTCTACAAGCACTCCCAAATTTCAACCCCAAAAACAGCTCTACAAGCACTCCCAAATTTCAACCCCAAAAACAGCTCTACAAGCACTCCCAAACTTAAAACCAAAAATACCTCTACAACGACTCCCAAACTTCAACCCCAAAAATACCTCTACAAGGACTCCCAAACTTGCACCCAAAAAACAGCTCTACATACACTCCCAAACTTTAACCCCAAAAAACAGCTCTACAAGCAACTTCAACCCACAGCCACTCAAGCACTCCTGAACTTCAACCTCAAAAAACAGCTCTACAAGCACTCCCAAACTTAAAACCAAAAATACCTCTACAACGACTCCCAAACTTCAACCCCAAAAATACCTCTACAAGGACTCCCAAACTTGCACCCAAAAAACAGCTCTACATACACTCCCAAACATCAACCAACAGCCCCTCTTACAAGCACTCCCAAAACTTCAACCCCAAAAAACAGCTCTACAAGCAACTTCAACCCACAAGCCACTCTACAAGCACTCCCAAACTTCAACCCCGAAAAACAGCTCTACAAGCACTCCCAAACTTCAAACCAAAAATACCTCTACAAGCACTCCCAAACATCAACCCAAAAAACACGTCTACAAGCACTCCCAAACTTCAACCCCAAAAAACAGCTCTACAAGCAACTTCAACCCACAGCCACTCTACAAGCACTCCCAAACATCAACCAACAACCCCTCTTACAAGCGCTTCCAAAACTTCAACCCAAAAAACACCTCTACAAGCACTCCCAAACTTCAACCCCGAAAAACATCTCTACAAGCACTCCCAAATTTCAACCCCAGAAACAGCTCTACAAGCACTCCCAAACTTCAAACCAAAAATACCTCTACAACGACTCCCAAACTTCAACCCCAAAAAACAGCTCTACAAGCACTCCCAAACTTCAACCCCAAAAATACCTCTACAAGGACTCCCAAACTTGCACCCAAAAAACAGCTCTACATACACTCCCAAACGTCAACCCCAAAAAACAGCTCTACAAGCAACTTCAACCCACAGCCACTCTACAAGCACTCCCAAACTTCAACCCCAAAAAACAGCTCTACAAGCAACTTCAACCCACAGCCACTCTACAAGCACTCCCAAACGTCAAACCAAAAATACCTCTACAAGCACTCCCAAACATCAACCAAAAAAATCCCTCTACAAGCACTCCCAAACTTCAACCCACAAACCCTGGGAAAAAAACACCTTCATCAAAACACGCACACGGCAAAAACATTTTTTTAAAATACAAAAACGGCATGCTGTGTTTCACAGTTTGGTGGCAAAGTGAGAAATGGTGATTCAAAATGGCACACTATGCTTAAAACCAAGGCTCAGAAAGCAGTAAATTAGGCTACAAACAAATCTGTGCATTAAGGCTTCCAAAGGTTACGTGTGCAGACCAGGACTGAACCAAATGAATGATTTTTTAATTTATTTTTTAAATGCAAGTTTGTATGGATTGCAATTAAAGACACAGATTTGTATCTTTTTTACACGGGCATACACGGACATGCAGCAAGCCAATGCGAGCCACAGAGTCAATACAAACAGCTCCTTCACAACGAGCTGATGCCAAACGCACGGCATGTTTCACTCTTCAGGAACTCGTCATGACTACAACAGGAAATCACGAAGACAGGCCGTTTTTTCTGCATGCCATTAACATTTTCTGAGGCAAACGAGACAGGCACGGGCATACTTGTGCCACGCTCGGAAAAAGCGCTCTGAGGCAAACGAGACAGGCACGGGCATACTTGTGCCACGCTCGGAAAAAGCGCTCTGAGGCAAACGAGACAGGCACGGGCATACTTGTGCCACGCTCGGAAACAGCGCTCTGAGGCAAACGAGGCAGGCACGGGCATACTTGTGCCACGCTCGGAAACAGCGCTCTGAGGCAAACGAGACAGGCACGGGCATACTTGTGCCACGCTCGGAAACAGCGCTCTGAGGCAAACGAGGCAGGCACGGGCATACTTGTGCCACGCTCGGAAACAGCGCTCTGAGGCAAACGAGGCAGGCACGGGCATACTTGTGCCACGCTCGGAAACAGCGCTCTGGAGGGCTCGGGCGCCGCCTCAGCGCTCGGAGAGGCCGATTTTGTACTTGCGCTCGGAACGCGACTCCCCATCTGCAGCGTGGAGAAAGGGCAAAACACAGTGACATCATGACTGGGCAGGAAGTTCTAAGGAGCGCACGCAAGCGTCTATGGTACGGTCTGCTAGCACTAAATCAGCTTCCTCAGTCGGACTGGGATAAGATAATTTACGGACTTAGCCAATTGGTGATCCAAGGTGACTATTCATGTTTCAGGGGGGCTGAAATACGTTCGCCGTTGCAGTGCTTTGTCCATGAGCCAGTGACTCGTCACCCTGGCTCTAGCCTGGCATTTATAGGCTACAAGGTCAAACAGGCTCGTGGCGAGCACCATCTCTGAGTCACAGAGAAACCCACAAATATGCCACCCCAATGCTACATAACACCCCAGCTGCTATATAATGCTACATAACACCCCAGCTGCTATATAATGCTACATAACACCCCAGCTGCTATATAATGCTACATAACACCCCAGCTGCTATATAATGCTACATATCACCACAGCTGCTATATAATGCTACATAACACCCCAGCTGCTATATAATGCTACATATCACCCCAGCTGCTATATAATGCTACATAACACCCCAGCTGCTATATAATGCTACATATCACCACAGCTGCTATATAATGCTACATATCACCCCAGCTGCTATATAATGCTACATATCACCCCAGCTGCTATATAATGCTACATATCACCCCAGCTGCTATATACAGTCAAGCCGGAAAGTCTCCACGTTTTATTACGTTAGACATATTCTACAATAGATTGAGTTCATTTTTTGTCTCAAAATTCTACACAAAATAGCCCATAATGACAAAGTGAAAACAGGTTTTTAGACATTTGTGCTAATTTATTAAAAATCTAAATGTAAAATATCATATGTACACAAGTGTGCACACCCTTTGATATGACACCCAAAAGTGAGCTGAGGTGCATTTTGTTTCCACTGATACTGCTTGAGATGTATCTACAACTTAATTGGAGTCCAGCTGTGATAAATTCAATTGATTGGACATGATTGGGGATTGCCAACACCTGCCTATATAAGGTCAAACAGTTGACAGTGCATGTCAGAGCAAACTCCAAGCCATGGGGTCAAAGGAATTATCTGCAGACCTCAGAAACAGGATTGTGTCAAGGCATAGATCTGGAGAAGGGTACGGAAAAATCTCTGCAGCTTTACAGGTCCCAAAGAGCACAGTGGCCACCATCATTCGTAAATGGAAGAAGTTTGGAACCACCAAGAATCTTCCTAGACCTGGCTGCCCGGCCAAACTGAGCAATCGGGGAAGACGGGCCTTCGCCAGGGTGGTGAGCAGGAACCCGAGGGTCGCTCTGACAGAGCTCCAGCGTATCCTTGTGGAGATGGGAGAACCTTTCAGAAGATCAACCATCCAGGCAGCACTCCACCAATCAGGCCTTTATGGTAGAGTGGCCGGACGGAAGCCCCTCCTTAGTAAAAGGCACATCACAGCCCGCTTGGAGTTTGCCAAAAGGCACCTAGAGGACTCTCAAACCATGAGAATTAAGATTCTCTGGTCTGATGAAACCAAAATGGAACTTTTTGGCCTGAATACCAAGCGTCACGTCTGGAGGAAACCAGGCACCGCTCATCACCTGGCTAATACCATCCCTACAGTGAAGCATGGCGGTGGCAGCATCATGATGTGGGGATGTTTTTCAGCAGCGGGAACAGGGCGACTAGTCCTGATAGAGGGAAAGATGAATGCAGCTAAATACACCGAGATCCTTGAAGAAAACCTGCTCCAGAGCGCTCTGGACCTCAGACTGGGGCAAAGGTTTACCTTCCAACATGACAACGACCCGAAGCACACAACCAAGAGTACAAAGGAGTGGCTTCGGAGAAAGTCTGTGCATGTCCTTGAGTGGCCCAGCCAGAGCCCAGACCTGAATCCAATTGAACATCTGTGGAAAAAGCTGAAAATGGCTGTGTACCGACGCTCCCCATCCAACCTGACGGAGCTTGCAAGGATATGCCAAGAGGAATGGGCAAAAATGTCCAGAAACAAGTGTGCCAAGCTCGTAGCTTCTTTCCCAAGACGCCTTGAAGCTGTAATCGCTGCCAAAGGTGCAGCAACCAAGAATTAGGCTAAGGGTGTGTACAGATATGTAACCCCTAAATAACCTATTTTTGTCAGCAAAATAAAATTGCATATTTTCTAAAAACCTGTTTTCACTTCGTCATTATTGGCTATTATGTGTAGATGTTTGAGGAAAAAAATGAACTCAATCTATTGTAGTATAAGTCTAACGTAATAAAACGTGGAGAAGGTGAAAGGGGTGTGCAGACTTTCCGGCTTGACTGTAATGCTACATATCACCCCAGCTGCCATCATTTCCCATTTGTTACCCAGGTATGAAGCTGGATCTCTCCAACATTGCATTGGGCCCATGTCTTGAGTAACCCTTCTCAGGTTTGAGTGGAACCCCATCCCATCCCAGGAGCTAGGGTTTGGTTTCAGAGAGGTGGGGCACGGGCAGGGCGGGGCAGGAAAGGTGGGGGGGGGGGTCGTACGGTACATACCTGTCCGGCGCTGGGGAACAGCGGCTTAGAGATGGTGGGCTGGGGCGCGGGTGGCGTAGCAGTGGGTATGGCCGGTCGATTGAGCATGCCCGGTGCCGTGACGGGGGGCACATGTGGCATGTGGGGCATTCCTGGCCGATGGCCCACAGGTGGGGGCATACCTGACGGGGAAGGAACACACGGACTGAGACACGCCCCACGGCACACAGATCACTTCACCCGCCGCCGCCGTTTTACATGACCTCGTTTGTCCCCAATCAAACGATTCCACTGCAAAGGTTAACAGGGTTCCCACACACACCTGCACTACCCATTCAAGCCCCCCCACACCCCCTAAAATTCAAAGATGCATAAAACCTGTGCAGCTGGTGACATAAGGTAAAGCGATATAAAAATGGCCTCATTGGGGAGACATGATGCCGTCCTTAGAGCAGCAAATTCACAACCCACATAACCAATCCAGAAACGTCATTTACAAGTACTTAACCCTTTGAAGAGCAGGTTTTTTTGGAATGTTTTTTTAATTTTTATTCTAAGTCAGTGTTCTAGAACTCCATTGCTTTCAATTACCAGTAGTGATTGTGACATCAGCATTAGAATGTTCAGTTAATCTGCAATCTTACACCTTAAATGGTTGGAAGTGTGGTGTTGCTGATTTGCCCACAGCTTACTGTGAACTACAGTCGACGTTCATTGCTAGGGATAGCTGCTACATTATGCGAAGGATGTGCTTTGCCTTGTCTGTTCTGTAGTGATCTTGATGATGTCTCTGTACGCACTTACTGTACGTCGCTTTGGATAAAAGCGTCTGCTAAATAAATGTAATGTAATGTTACTAAAGGCTTTATTCTTCAAAATTTCTAAATTTACAGGATTTTCAAAAAGCGCAGGAGTTTTCCCAAGAGTCAGAACCCAGAGACAGACCATCTGCACACTAGGGCTGCGCGATATATCGCAACGATAATTATCGATGTTGTATATCGCCCAGCCCTACTGCACACCTCAGATATGGGATCCGATTGGCCAAAGCACTCACCTGGGGGCATGCCCGGCATCATTGGGGGCATTCCTGGTCCAGGGGGCATCATTCCACCCATTGCCATCATGCTGTTAAATCAATGGGAGCAACGATGAACAAAATATCAAAACGCCACAAGTCACACAAACAATCAAACAAAAACCTCTGAAACTGAAGAGGCGTTAATGAACGAACGGAACGCGAGGTTCTATCAATCCCATAATGCACAGGGCTAGAATAAGCCATCACTCACTGACATGTCTGAACAAACCAATCAAACGCGTTAGATCTGCACAACAAACCACAATGACTTGGTCCAAATCAGTTTGCCACTGATATCTGAAAACCGTTTTTGATCATTTTGATCATACTTGACTATCCTGTTACTGGCCACTGGCGCTACATGATGGTATAAACCCAGGAGCGCGTCCAAACAAACTCTGCCTGTTGTGTTGCACTAGAATGGATCTGATTAAAAGGATTGTGTGGTTTCACTCCTTAATAACTTGTGAGTATGTTTGAATCCATCAAAAATATGATTAAATTCTCACCTGTGCAGTCACAATAATTCACTCTTATTAATAATTAACAATCTACTGTTAAAAACACCCATTCCTGTTGATCCCATATAATGATTACATGACGACACAACAAGCTGCTGCTCTGAGCTCTACATTATAATGGGACCTGCACTTGTAACTGAAGGGTTGCAGGTTCGATTCACAGCTGGGGCACTGCCGTGCTGTAAATGGACTGCATGTGAAAACATAATCTGTAAATTGCCGTGGACACAAGCCACAAATGAAAAATGAAAAAGTGAAATTAAATCTGCAATTTTTTTCCAGTTTAAATCTGCAGTTTTATCCAGTTTCAGTCTGCTTGCGGGCGTCTCCAGTGTGAAAGGTGAAAGGTGAATAATTACCCAGGGGGCATCCCTGGCATCACAGGGGGCATCCCTGGCATCATGGGCGGAACTCCAGGCATCATGGGAGGCATCCCTGCAGCCAATGGGAGGACAGAGAAATCACACACTGAGCATCTCCCAACAATAATTGGTTCTTAAACTTTTTAACATCAGGACCCAAATGAGAAATTTTGTACCTTTCAGGAACCTGTCAAATCAAACACACCATACTAGCATAGCGTAGTGTGCTACAGGACCCACCTCATACACTCCAACCCATTTTGGGCCCGACCCATAGTTTAAGAAACACTGCTCTAGACCAGTGGTTCCCAAAGCTGTTCCTGGAGATCTACGGTCCTGTAGGTTTTCACTCCAAACCTAACAAAGCACACCTCATTCAACAGCTAGAGATCTACGGTCCTGTAGGTTTTCACTCCAAACCTAACAAAGCACACCTCATTCAACAGCTAGAGATCTACGGTCCTGTAGGTTTTCACTCCAACCCTAACAAAGCACACCTCATTTAACAGCTAGAGATCTACGGTCCTGTAGGTTTTCACGCCAACCCTAACAAAGCACACCTCATTTAACAGCTAGAGATCTCATTGGGCCTCATTCACCAATCACTCTATGAACAAATTTGTTCTTAAGACCTTCTTTAAAACATTTCGGGATTAACTGATGTTTGCGTTCTGAGCTTCTGTTCTACCCAAGAACAAATCCAAAATAAGAAAACATTGGTGAATGTCAGAATGTTCAAAAAAAACGTCTTAACGAAAGTCTCAAGATCTAATTTGTTCGTAGAATGGTTGGTGAACGAGGCACATTGAGCTGCTAATTAGTAGAATCAGGTGTGCCAAATTAGGGTTGAAATTAAAACCTACAGGATGGCAGATCTCCAGGAACAGGGTTGGGGGACCACTGCTCTAGACTGTCTATCGTATTAATTTACTCATTCATTCCTCTCCCCAGAGCTCCTCCAATAGACTGC
This sequence comes from Synaphobranchus kaupii, assembly GCA_029718625.1. NCBI lineage: Eukaryota > Metazoa > Chordata > Actinopteri > Anguilliformes > Synaphobranchidae > Synaphobranchus > Synaphobranchus kaupii. Next base: position 79,410,290 of record CM056381.1, on the reverse strand, counting down.
CTCATCTGACTGCTCATTCAGCATTTCGGCGTTTGTCCCCCATTAGAAGACGTACCCGTGTAGTTTCCGTGGGGCATTCCCGGGGCCCCGTGTACAGGGGGCATGCCGGGCTGTGTCATGGGGGGGATGTAGGTCTGGGGCTGCGTGGCCGGTGGCTGGAAGGAGGGGCCCGGCTCTTCATCCTCCTCGAATTCATCAGAATCATCCTGGTTCTGTTTCCTCTTCTGGCTCTCTGCTTTTCCGGCCACACAAAAGCACCTTCATTACGATGGCTTAAAAAGCCAACTTACTCTTCTCCCACTCGTTATTCCTTACTCTTCTCCCACTCGTTAGTCCTTACTCTTCTCCCACTCGTTATTCCACATCAATATTCTGTATGCTACTCCTCCTAACCCTTTCAATCAGACCTACCAAATTTGGTCAGTAGCTTCCTAGTATGGGACGGTGTTGTTTGTGCTTTTTGTGTCAATAGCTCAAAAAACTACATCGCCCAGGTAAGAGTGTCTGCTCAGTAATAACAGGAAAATGAGGTGTGCAAAAAATCTGAATTGAGCATTAAAACCTGCAATCTGAATGCAGCCTTACTCTATGGCCACATAGATCTAGTACGAGCATTACACAAGTACTAATCACACATTCTTAGATCGAGCATTACACAAGTACTAATCACACATTCTTAGATCGAGCATTACACAAGTACTAATCACACATTCTTAGATCGAGCATTACACAAGTACTAATCACACATTCTTAGATCGAGCATTACACAAGTACTAATCACACATTCTTAGATCGAGCATTACACAAGTACTAATCACACATTCTTAGATCGGCGCCAATTTGTCATTTTCGATTGCGCCCCTTCAGGGCCATGCTTACCTTGTGTTTTTTGCTCCAGCACACGCCTCCTCTCTTCCATGTCTTTTTCAGGAATGCCTTCCATGCCGTATATTTCCAATTCAATATCCGTTCTTCCTGGTATCGCGTTGGGTACCCCATCTATGGTTTCTTTATGAACCTGGAGAAAAGGAGTAAAAAAATTTTTTTAATTTTGCACTGCACTCTACATACACCCATGAAAATACTCAATAAAAATACTTTTTAATGAGTCAAGTACATATTCTGATCAAGACACTTCCTTCCCCATGGCAGCCTCAGTCAGAATACGCACACATGCCATTTAATCATTTTAAAGAATGTTCTGTGCATCCACAAATAATCATGACTTTCAAGGGCGGCAGTGTAGTATAATGGGTAAGGAACTGGCCTTGTAACCGAAAGGTTGCAGGTTCGATTCCCAGGTAGGACACTGCCGTTGTACCCTTGAGCAAGGTACTTAACCTGAATCGCTTCAGTATATATCCAGCTGTATAAATGGATAATATGTAAAAAATGCTAAAAAAGTTGTGTAAGTCGCTCTGGATAAGAGCGTCTGCTAAATGCCTGTAATGTAATGTAATTCAATTCACAATCTTTACATTATAAACTCTGTTATGCAAAAAAACTTCCGTTCATAAATAACACCTTAAACATCGCACACAAAAAATTAATAATTCAACACAAACTGGAAAGTAAGGCAAATGTCAGTATCCTTACCTGCATGCAGTGAATAGCTAAACCTGGACCTGTGTACAGTTTTTTATGGCATATGTGACACTTGAAATGTTTTGCCTTCTGGTGCTGAATAAGAATCTTTTCATCATCAAAATCTCTGTTGCAATACCTTGGGTTTTTGGTTAAGTTAAACTTTTCAGAATTTAAGTACATACACCACAGCTAGCATCCTAGAGTTAATTCAAAGTCTGTCAGAGCATACCAATTCTAGCAGTTTTGTGCCACGCGCCCAGTTATGGTTTAGCGGATTATATGTATAACGCAATACATTTCCAACTTCATAAACATACATACTGGAGTAGCAGAATGGTATTTAAAATGGCCCAATTCCAAAGGTCGAATTCAGCATAATGTTTTTGTTGTTGTTATGCACAAAAAGATCTGGCACACGGAACTAGGCACATAATTACTTAGTAGGACCGAAAACCTGACACACAGGAAGTAAAACAACGAACACCCACATTTCTCCTTTTATATAATATATCGGGTGGCAAAATAATTTTAAAATAATACCAGCAGATCACCTCATAATTTAGATGTGAACACTGCGTGTGTTGATTACAAAAATACAGTCGGCTGCAAGCGCTGCTTCCCTAATAACGTTAAATAAATAGATGAATGTTAACCCTAGCTAGGTAGCAAGCTTTAAAAAGTTGTCCAAAAATTCAGAGTAATCCGAATAGTTAACTGCTAAACACAAACACTGAAACCACGTTACTGCTAGACAATCACAACAGCATCCGAACAGATTAGCCTAATCTGGCGCTCAAAAAGTCCCATTATTGGCTAGCAACCATTTAGCACGCTACTACATCGTGTTATTCAGGCGTAGTAAGGCGGCCTAGCTAGCTAGCTACTTCCTTATCAACCACATTTGAGCATTTTCAACGTTTGATTAGCGCTAGCTAGCTAACGTTCAGGGCGTCGTAAAAGCAGTTTACGTCTAATGTTACAGCTAGAAAGGATACCAGCACCACGGCTTCATTTGCTTCTTCTTCTTTCGTCCCATGTTTATTCTGTGAACAGGAGAAACAAAACCCGCTCCGAGTCCGTACGTAGCTGGCTAGCTTAACCACTAAATATGGCGTGTCTGTACGCCTGCTCCTTTGAGACCAGTGCAACAAAAAAAAAGGAAACTACAAAACGTTCAACACTTCACCCACAATGCAATAAAACAATTGCCGAAGCAGGCATGCGCAGACGACAAAGGTTCTGGTTCTTCTTCTTCTTCTTTTGGTTTTATGGCGGGTTGCATTATTACTTATAAGGTGCATACCGCCACCTACTGTACCGGAGTATGTAGTATGGTATATTTCAGAACTACTTTATATCATTAGATAAATAAATAATAATTAAATGATATTAAAAAAATAAAATAAAATAAAATAAAAATTATATATATATATATATATATATATATATATATATATATATATATATATATATATAAAATAAAAAAGATCTTATTTAATCATTTATTCTTTATTTATTTCTAAAATACATTTATTTAAAATAAAATAAAAATTTAATAAATAAATAATAAACAATTAAATAAAATAGAATAAATAAATAATAATAATAAAATTAAAATAAATAAACTATAAATCACAGAAGCACTCACTAAATTCCATGGTATAATCCTATCTCCTTCAAATATTCTACAACCGCTTTCTGTGTGTCCTGTACCCCACTCCTGTTGTTACGACAAAGGTTGGAGTCGGAGATGCCTTCATATTTCCCCTCATAAAGATTACACCACTTTTTTTCTGCTGGTGAAAAAAACGATCTAATGTATTTTTTTAATGTTTTATCAATTGAAGAGAACTACACTCACAAATAGGGTTGCCAACCGTCCCTTGAAATAAGGGACGATCCCTTATCTGTTCAATAAGCCTTATTGAACTGATAAGGGATCGTCCCTTATTTCAAGGGACGGTTGGCAACCCTACTCACAAATGAATTCTGACCTGGTCATCTTTCTTGTCAATAATTTTGAAATGAAATGTGGTGTTTTTTCTTATTTTCGTTCAGATTTATATATATAGATATATATATATATATATATATATATATATCAGTGCCAAGTTTACTACATTCAATTCGAGATTACATTTTCCGCCAGTTAATTAACCTACTAACTGATTCATTACACATGAAAACAAATTAAATAAAAGCATACATCCATCAACGTATTTCCTATAAAAACGAATTTTAGGCTACTCAGAAGTAAACAGATTCAGCTGTAATAGTTGCCTCAGTATCAAGCTCGGAGAAACCGAATGCGGTAAATCGTCCGGAACCAATGCCAAGTAAGTCGTATTCAACACGGAAATTTCTGCAGCTGTACCACAGTGGGCGTCATCATCAGAACTGTTGACAAAATTGAGCAAATGCTAAACAAACAGACAACCAGCTAGGTACCTTTTGCACGCACTAAAAACAAAAATGTTTACTTCTCAGACTTCTTCAATCCAGGATTCCTTTGATGTTGAAGAAAAGGACACGGATTTTGACAATGAAGAAATTATAGGATATAATCAAAAAACACAACAGTTAAACTGCTATTATTCAATCTATTTCTATCAAAGTACTAGGTATGTAAATCCATTCTGAACGTTAAATGCATTAATTATAGCTAGCTAAGTTTTTCAAAAGCCGATTTTATTGTAGCCTGCTAACATTTGTTCATTTTAGAAAATCTCGCCAGCTATCTGAGGTCCAGCTGAAGCACCATGAATACTAACGTTAGCTCAGTGATGTTCCTATAACGGGATTTTCTGTCGATGGGTTGCTAGTGACGTTTGCTTGCTTGCTATCTTCTTGGTGTCTAGCCGATTGTGCTAATAGCTAACTAGATTGAATTTATATAACAGTAAATACCCATTGTGTTACGTTTATCTTATGTGTGTAGACGCTTGCTTATCATGCTGTATTTGTGTTGACAGATAGCTTGCTACTGCTAGCTAACATTTGGAGTCAACATTAGCTTGCAGATAGGCTAGCTTATCTGTCACGCAGCCAGCAGCTTTATGCTAGTGTCACAGCTGTCATGTAACGATAACGTTAGATATGGCAAAACCAAAACCATTAGTTAATTCCCTAAAACACTGGACTTAACGTCCGCTGTTTTCTTAGAAATATTAACGTATAAATGTAGCTGCACTTGCTGATATGTTAGTTGTTTACTCGCCACTTTATGTGGCTGGTTGGATTATTTATAGTTGCTTTAGGCAGGAGTGGACAGTGATTCCTTTCCTAAATGTCTCTATTAATTATTTTGGTGGTCAACAGGCCGAAGTGGCGGCCAGTCATAGGGCTATAAAGGTCCCTTTATAATCATCACTAACATGTTATGGACACACTATTGACTGTCTAGATCAGAGGCAGCCGACGTCAAAATGGCTAGGACCCACAGAAGAAGTGAGTCCACAAGTGATGATGATTTTAGGTAAAGAAGGTCATGACCGCCGCTGCAGTACTTGTAATTCTGTGGAACTCTCGAAGTCTGTTCAGTGTTGTGCTTTGGTGTGTAGCTAAATGGCAAATAATCACATCAAATTAAAACCGTCTGTCTGTACTTCTGTTTTAATCCATCGCTTTTTGAACTTAAACCGAATCTTTCATCACCGTGAGATATGCGATTCGTAAGTGTGTGGGGTATGTTCATTTTCATCGGGCTTTAGCGCTGTGTGTTTGTTGCATGCTGTTGTCGGTATGTAGACTAGACTTACCCCTCCCCAAACCATAACCAATAACCGGCTCTGCAGTCTCTCATTAGTGGACACAAGCCTGCCGTCTGAAGCCGAACCGGAGTTGCGCTGCTACATTTCCCGGAGGCTGAGCAAGGGGGCGCTGTTGGGCGGAATGGGAAATATCGCCACAGTGGAACTCAGGTGACCATGATGCGTTTGCTGTCAAGCAGATGATCTCTTCCATCGACAACGTCGTATTGTTCAGCTTTCTTCTCCAAACTGGGATAGTCTATCCCACATAATTATGCATTCTGAACTTATTTCTGCCATGTGTTGGGTAAGAAAGTACATTTTAGAATATGTGAAAGCTTTCATACACAATGTACATAAATTGACACCAACAAAATAATGGATTTTATTGGACGGTGTTATTTTCATGGTATGTTTTCTTAATATTTTATTCACTGGAGACTGTGGTCTAATGGGACAGGGTTTGTGGTGTTTTGGGGGGTTCAGTGTTCCTGAACAGTCGGTTGGGTGCTATTGCTGCCTGCTGGAGCAGGAGAGATCACCAGACCAGCCAGACGGAGAGGGAAATGGGGACTATGTGGTGTGTTTCCTGGGAGGTTCAGAAAAAGGCCTCAACCTATATCCTTTACACAACTGTTCTAACAGTTAATCAGAGTTCAGTGATATTTATTAGTCATATCAGTAGCCTTCCCATGTCAGCATCATAGACATCAGCAGAGGTGAAAGGGTGATGTAATATGTGCAGGTATTCCCCCTGTATCACACCAGTAAATAGTACATTTAGAGTCTCTTTTAAATTTCATTGTCCTTTCTATATTCCATAAACCCATTTGATTATATGCTGTGATGGATCCCTCATTACATTCTGTTACCATCCATTCCACCGTTAGTCTAAACCGGGCCGGCCAGCGGAGGATGGGCTCCCCCTCTCTAGTCAGGGTTTAAACCGGGCCGGCCAGCGAAGGATGGGCTCCTCCTCTCTAGTCAGGGTTTAAACCGGGCCGGCCAGCGGAGGATGGGCTCCGCCTCTCTAGTCAGTTTCCTCCCGAGATTTCTTCCCATTGGCCCTGGGGAGTTTTTACCTTGCTTGCTTTTTCGGGGTTAAGGCCTGGTTTTTGCCCAATTTTCCCTCTGTTTCTCTGTACAGCATCTTTGTGACAGTTCTCTGTAAAAAGCGCTATACAAATAAAACTGAATTGAATATTCAGGAAATTAAAATAAAATTTACAACTTAAAACCCTTTAAACACCAAAGGGAGATGTCCATTCTGTCTAGCCACTGCCCCACGGGCCATGGCAGCAGTCTGCTGACAGAGCCTTCTCAAACTCAGACTGCACAAAGGCTTGGAATGATTTGCACGAGGATATCAGAGAAGGCGAAGGTAGTTTTAAAAACTAGGCTTAAGATGCACTTTTACCGCATAACCTACTGTGTTCATAGCACTGTTAATAGTGTTAATAGCATTTCTGTACTTATAGGAATGACTGTTTAATGATATATACATCATTGAAAGTACAGTACATGTACAACACCATTAGTGAATTGTCCAATACAAAATAAAGATGATTAGTACTGTGTATAATTACTGAATGAATGCAGGTGTAGCCTCACATGATGAATGCTGTCCTTTTGAACACTGTGTTCCCTGACTGACCGCACCTTCAGGCTGGAGTTGGATAAGTATGTGCAGGGATTACAGAGCAGCCTCAGCCCTGAGGTAAGCGCTCATTTCACTCTCCGCTCTGTCCAGCTCCTCCAACGCCCCAGGGCAAGAGTCTCAAACTCCAGTCCTGGAGGGGGCGCTGTGTCTGCAGGTTTAACTCCAGTCCTGGTGGGCTGCAGTATCTGCAGGTTTAACTACAGTCCTGGAGGGCCACAGTGTCTGCAGGTTTAACTCCAGTACTGGAGGGCTGCAGTGTCTGCAGGTTTAACTTCAGTCCTGGAGGGGGCGCTGTGTCTGCAGGTTTAACTCCAGTCCTGGAGGGGGCGCTGTGTCTGCAGGCTTAACTCCAGTCCTGGAGGGCCGCAGTGTCTGCAGGTTTAACTCCAGTCCTGGAGGGGGCGCTGTGTCTGCAGGTTTAACTCCAGTCCTGGAGGGGGCGCTGTGTCTGCAGGCTTAACTCCAGTCCTGGAGGGGCCACAGTTTCTGCAGGTTTAACTCCAGTACTGGAGGGCCACAGTGTCTGCAGGTTTAACTACAGTCCTGGAGGGCCCGCAGTGTCTGCAGGTTTAACTCCAGTCCTAGAGGGCCGCAGTGTCTGCAGGTTTAACTCCAGTCCTAGAGGGCCGCAGTGTCTGCAGGTTTAACTCCAGTCCTAAAGGGCCGCAGTGTCTGCAGGTTTCGGTGTGTAAATAATTTCATAAATGGTCTCACAGTGTTGCTTACCTGCTGGCCAGCTGTCAAACCTGGAGACAGAGATCAGACCCTACCTGAGTCGCTGGTATGAGGAGTCAGTCCTGCACATCTACAGAGTGGTGCAGCTCGTCCAGGGGAACATCAGCTACCTGCTCCATGCTGTAAGTGACCTCTGACCTCTGACCGCCCACTGGTATCTGCATGACCTGAACCTCACAGAAATGACAGATCTGTGCACTTGTGTTCCTGGATAGGAGTGTCTGCCAAACACCAGCAATATAACAGAGGATGGGAGTTGACCATCTGATTTGTACATAGAACATCTGTGGACAAAAACCCTCTATACAAAAAAGTACTTGTGTGTGTGTGTAGCTAACTTTATATATACTGTATCTCATTTTACTTTTCAAATATAGCACAGCACAGAGACACACTAAGCGCCAACTAAATACAGCCCAGCATTCATTCTTAGTCCCCATAATATGCAGCTGTATCACACAGCTGGAGGTGGCGTTTCCCTACAGTCTAGTGGGGTGTGTATAGATTTGACTGTCAGTGCTGGATGGTGGCAGGTTACAGTGGACATGGGGCTAACGTGAGTTTGTACTGTTGTGTTGAAGGCGCTCAGCCACACCCATGTGGAAGTGACAGGTACAGAGGAGAGAACCCAGGCAGATGTGGCCAGGTGAGGCTTCGCTGTGTGCGTGTGTGCGTGTGTAACGGAATGATTCAGATCTGCTTCTACAACCCAATAACTGAACTCAGTCTTGGTCCCAAGCATTCAGAATGAGTTATTTAATGCAACATAATGTTTTAAAAATGTTGAACTAAATTTTAATAATCACATCAGCAATACTATAGGAAAAGCAGTTAATAACTTCTAAAATGACACTGGAATTTATTGTTGAGCTGCACACTATTTCAAGTGATATGCCTCCTTAAGTCCTCCTCGAGTCCTGAATTAGCAGCGGGTATCCAGTCTGCGGGGCGGATATGACCAGGCTGTGCTTTATAAAGCCGCCAGTCTGCAGGGCGGATATGACCAGGCTGTGCTTTATAAAGCCGCCAGTCTGCGGGGCGGATATGACCAGGCTGTGCTTTATAAAGCCGCCAGTCTGCGGGGCGGATATGACCAGTCCTTGTTGCTGTAGGTTCATAAAGGCCGCCAGTCTGCGGGGCGGATATGACCAGGCCTTGTTGCTGTAGGTTCATAAAGGCCGCCAGTCTGCGGGGCGGATATGACCAGGCCTTGTTGCTGTAGGTTCATAAAGGCCGCCAGTCTGCAGGGGTTGGTTCAGGAGGACACCACTGCGTCGCTGTGCAAGGCCATCTCTGACGACTCTCACACTGACCTGGTGATGGACTGCTCCTCCACTCCGCCCACCTTCACCAACGCAGGTCTGTCCGCCTGTCTGTCCGTGTGCTGGACCCCAGTCTAATCTCCCCTCTCTCACAACATGTCTGTCTATAAGGTGACTGTCCCACTGTCTAAATCCCTGTCCCTCACCAACACAGGTCTGAATGATTACTGTGTTACCGACTAAACCTTCCCCACCTTTACCAGGTGCTCTACCTGGACCCAGTGTACCGTAAATCTACACCCCCACACCCCCTCAAACACAGACCCCCATAGTTCCAGCCTCTTACCGAGTGTCTGACGGCTGTTTGCTTCTCCCACAGTCAGCAACCGTTTCTGTGACGACGGGATCCAGGCGTTCCTCAACGCGGCGGACAGCTGCAACCCGTTCCTGCTGAGGCAGATCCTGGAGAACTTCAAACTCAAGGTGCTCGTCCGCCCCCCTGGGAGAGAGAGCAGATTAGTGAGGGAGGGGCCAGCAGTGATGAGGGGGGCCGAAAAAAAATAAATTAGAGAAATCTAAACACACTTAATATTCATTATTCAAGGGTGCCTTGCACATTTCTCTGAGCGACCAGTTCTATGCAGCACCATTGTACTGTAACACATCTATTACAGGGGTATGCAACCCTGGTCCTGGAGTGCCAGAGACGGTCCTGGTTTTTGCTCCATCCAAACCTATAGCTGCATAACTGGATTAATTTTAATTAATCATGTTAAATGAATGCAGGTGACCATGTGCTGGAGGCACTCAGCGTTTCACCATACAGAATATTCAGGCTCGGACTTTTAATCATCCATACAACTCTTCTGATCAAGCTCAGATGGAACAAAAACCAGAAACGCCACCGGCACTCCAGGACCAGGGTTGCCTACCCCTGATCCATTACGTACTTAAGGTTTTATGGTCTAAAAATAGGCAGTTATTTAACAATGAAACCCAGGGAAAGTGCTTGGTGGGGAATAGCGTACACTTTGGTAGCCGTACTTAAATAAAAGGGCATTTTTCAGTGACACGGATATGCACAGATTCACAGGGAAGTGAAAACATTGGAGCACGGCCACCGGTTCAGTGCAGTTAGATTAAATGAGAGGAGAGTAAGGCGGTCGTAACGAGGCAATCTTCCTCTTCCTCTTCACAGGCCATCCAGGACATGAACAACCTGAAGCGTTTCATCCGCCAGGCGGAGATGAGCCACTACGCGCTGTTCCGCTGCTTCCTGTTCCTGCAGGGCTGCGGGAACGGCGACGTGCTGCTGCAGAACGCGCGCGCCGAGCACAGCGGCCTGGCGGAGGCCTGCGGAATCATCCGCGTGCTGGAGGAGTTCCTGAGCGAGCAGCCACAGACCGCTGCGGCGCACTGACACCTCCGGGCCAGCAGGGCGGCGACTGACGCCACAAACTCTCTCTGACTCATCCACATCCGCTGTAGCTGCGTGTCCATAGACCAAGAGCACGTATCAGGATTAACGCCCGTTATGCTCCAGTATTTGCACATCATCACCTTTCCAAGTTAACTTGACAGTTAGTGGCTCTTAAATGTGGAGCAAAGATGATTTTACTTTTAAATAACTAAGTGTTCTAAATTGTTAAAATGTCAAAACTTCCTTTTTACAGGAACAACTGAACTGAATAATCCAAGAGATTTAGGTGTGACTACAATGAGCCTTTTTTTTCTTTTTTTGCCTCATCCTGCTTAGTTATAATTCATTGAAATGTAAAAATCTAAAATCTCTGTAAATAGCTGTGCTGTGTCCAATTCCTGTTTACAGTGTGTGAATCTGACCTCAACATTTTTTTTTTGTCTGCTAAACCAAACAAGACCATAAATTGTAAAATTCTGTTTTGACGTGCAGGAGTTCTATACGATCCCTCCGAGTTCAATAACTTTTGTGCCCGGTCATGTTGCTTGGATCTGTAAACTCACAGTATAATGTATAATGTATAATGTTACAAGCGTGAAGTGTCTGTGTGACTTTTTAAAACTTCCCCCACTTCCCGTTTTTCCCCAGTATGGAATGGCTAATAATGTCCGCACTGCGACACTGTGGGACTCATGACTCATCCATGCACTAGAACAGGGGTGTCCAATCTTATCTGAAAAGGGCCGCTGTGGGTGCAGGCATTTTTTTTTAGCCCAGCACTAAGACACCTGATTCTACTTATCAAGGTCTTGAATCAGGTGAATCAGGGTGTTGTAATGCCGGCCCTTTTCGGATAAGATTGGACACCCCTGCACTAGAACAGCGCCTGAACAGAATGAGCCACACACTATAAATTCAATAAAAGGTAAATCAGTGATATGAGATTACACAGATCCTTTTTACACATTTTTCTCACGTAACATTTCAAGTAAACACCATGCATTACAGGGATACGCCAAACAGACATGCATGTAAATCCTGGCTTAAAATATCTCTGAAGCTGTATCCCATGGTTTAGTTAGTTATTTTTAAAAAAATTACATTCTTGCTCTTGGCAGATTTTTGTGCTTTTTTTTTGTTAAAATAGCATAGTAGCTGTTAAATGAAATATGAGGTTTACAGTAATTATGTAGAGTTTATACTAATACCAGTCCTTTAAGCATTAAATCCTGTAACTCCATACTATGATAATCAATACATTACTGTATGAGTTATATTGTCATACCCAGATGTGTCTACACTTAACATTATATGTTGTGAATGCAATATTATGTAAAATGAAATATGAAAGCACATGTACTGTGAAGCTCAGGACTGCTGTTTGATAGATTACAAAGTGAAGGTGAAACTTACCTCACCATTGCAGTGGTCCTTGGTCACTAAGACGAACACTATTTTGAAATGTGTTTAAATGTTTCACCTCATCTCGTGTGATTCAGCTGACTTTGTGATTAAACCAGGAGAAATGAATCTGAAAACGCTGTCTTCTGTTTGACTTAGATTTTTTATTTTATCGCGGGTCAGAGATCAGCGTTTATACCATTAGCGTGTAATTGAGTTTCACCTCTTTCCTCCTCCCCTTCTCCATCACTCTTTCCCCTCTCGCTACCCTTCCCTGACTAACTCCAGCGTATCGGCTCACTTGTATAACTGATATTAATGTAGAAGTGAATAACATGCAGTAAGAAATCACTTCCATGGAGAGAGTGTCTTGCAATGCATTACTAAAAAATATATATTTTTTACTTTTCCACAATTCACATACAACATGTTCCAGATTTTACCTGTATGGAGGTTATATTACCTGTTTGGAGGTGGAATGTTACTGGGTATCACTGTACAACAATATCCTACAAAAATGGCGTGTTCCAATTCCTGAACATACAGAATGAGATTTGTGTGGCTTTATTTTACTGACACTGCACTGAGAGAACTCAAACGTTATTCAAACGTTATAGGCTGGTTTTAAGACATTTATTTATAAAGATCTCAGTGGACCAACAAAGCATTAACATTTAATCTAAATTAAATATGTACAGACATAATATGGCCTGCTTACATGAGCAAAGCCAATATCACCACAGGAGCAAACCAGCTACTGTAAGTTTAAGTTTATAATTATAATTATTATTATTTTTTTACTGTAGATACGCATTATATTAATGTTCAGAAAACTAACGTTACCCACACTCTCTTTCTGGGAAGCACTTGGAGGCTTCACAGGGTTTGCAATCTTCTCTTTCCAAGACATTATTTTCCAGGACATTTTATGTGACCAACACCTGGAATATACATTGTGATGAGACTGCGGTTGTGGACCACCGGTGGTTGTTGGTGTAAGATTGTGGACCACCGGTGGTTGTTGGTGTAAGATTGTGGACCACCGGTGGTTGTTGGTGTAAGATTGTGGACCACCGGTGGTTGTTGTTTTGTTGTTGATAATTGTGATTATCAGGGGGCGAGGGGCTGTAGACTTTAACCTTTAACCTTTTTAGCTTTTAACAGTATTTTCCAGAACAACTTGTCGTTTTCCAGGACATTTTGGCAATTTTCTCATGACTAGAAAACTGCATCAAAAAATTCCAGGTTTTCCGGGATGCGTGGGAACCCCCGTTTCAGCCGCTCTGGCTGTTGGTTGAAAGGCGTGACCCTCAGGAAAAGCCCCTCTGATTGGTCCACAGCTCCAACAGACCTGCAGTAACCTTGGTAACGGTTCGGTCAGCTATCCCTCTGCAGAAGGAGCCATCCATCCCACCGACGCACTTCGGAAACGGGCGTCGCCACCCTCCGGGACGCCCATGCTGTCTGACGGCCACGCTTCCCCTGACTGGGCCCCCCCTGGAAGGAGAACATCTGGTTACCCGATTCTGCACCCCCACCCCGGTGACCCAATTCTGCACTGTCCCATGGAGCAAAGACAGTGTGATCCCTTAGAATTTTTGACAAAATATGTTTCTAACCAAAATGTACAAAGGAACAATTTTGTTCTGAATATTTGTGAGATATCTTTACCTGCACAAATGTTACAGGTTTCTCTAAAGGATTAAAGTATTTGAAATGCAGTATCTGACCCAGGTCTGGTGCATAATGCTCATGGGACAGTGTGACTCAGAACACGGAGAGATGAGTGGGTGGGTTTAAGTCAGCCATCTTAAAACTGGACCAAAATAGCGTTTAATTTAAAAAAAATAATTTAACTATTTTAAAAAACCCAGCATTCACAAGTGTGATGTATGGGTTAGTGACAGGAGAGGAGACTGCACGTGATGCATACCAGAAGAAAAAGGCACATCCTGTAGTATAAGGACAACTGACTGACAGGAGCTTCTCTATGTAATGGATTTACAGATGAAGGATGAACACAAAGCATTACCGATGCTCTGGCCTGACAGTCTTCTCAGCAAAGAACTCGGTACATCATAGATACTCTCCTCCATGTCTCCGTCACCTTGAGAGGAAGAAAAAAAAAATAAAAATAAAAAAACTATTGAAAAACAAAAACCAACCAAAAAAAACCTCTCAAAGTTAGGCCATGTTAGTTTGGCACCAGGAGACATTAAGATTTGATATGAGATTGCAAATGTTGCATTTCCAGAGCCAATACATGTTTTATATCACTGAAATTAATGAATGATGATTTTTTTACACAATATAATGCATAAATTAGGACAAAACAATCTATTTCCAAACTTGTGAAATTATCAGGTAAGGACGAAAGATTATGATTTTTGGTCATGAGAAGCGTGAGATTATCAGGTTTGGGAGAAAAACGTGTCATGGTCAGGGTTGGTCATGAGAAGGCAGAGCAGGGTCGAAGCGTGTGATGGTCAGGGTTGGTGATGAGAAACGCAGAGCAGGGGTCGAAGCGTGTGATGGTCAGGGTTGGTCATGAGAAGGCAGAGCAGGGTCGAAGCGTGTGATGGTCAGGGTTGGTGATGAGAAAGAGCAGGGTCGAAGCGTGTGATGGTCAGGGTTGGTCATGAGAAGGCAGAGCAGGGTCGAAGCGTGTGATGGTCAGGGGTTGGTCATGAGAAGCGTGAGATTATCAGGTTTGGGAGAAAGCGTGTGATGGTCAGGGTTGGTCATGAGAATGCAGAGCAGGGTCGAAGCGTGTGATGGTCAGGGTTGGTGATGAGAACGCAGAGCAGGGTCGAAGCGTGTGATGGTCAGGGTTGGTCATGAGAAGGCAGAGCAGGGTCGAAGCGTGTGATGGTCAGGGTTGGTCATGAGAACGCAGAGCAGGGTCGAAGCGTGTGATGGTCAGGGTTGGTCATGAGAAGGCAGAGCAGGGTCGAAGTGTGTGATGGTCAGGGTTGGTCATGAGAACGCAGAGCAGGGTCGAAACGTGTGATGGTCAGGGTGGTCATGAGAACGCAGAGCAGGGTCGAAGCGTGTGATGGTCAGGGTCGAAGCGTGTGATGGTCAGGGTCGAAGCGTGTGATGGGTCAGGGGTCGACGCGTGTGATGGTCAGGGTTGGTCATGAGAACGCAGAGTAGGGGTCGAAGCGTGTGATGGTCAGGGTTGGTCATGAGAACGCAGAGCAGGGTCGACGCGTGTGATGGTCAGGTTGGTCATGAGAACGCAGAGCAGGGTCGACGCGTGTGATGGTCAGGGTTGGTCATGAGAACGCAGAGTAGGGTCGAAGCGTGTGATGGTCAGGGTTGGTCATGAGAACGCAGAGTAGGGTCGAAGCGTGTGATGGTCAGGGTTGGTCATGAGAACGCAGAGCAGGGTCGACGCGTGTGATGGTCAGGGTTGGTCATGAGAACGCAGAGCAGGGTCGAAGCATGTTATGGTCAGGGTTGGTCATGAGAAGGCAGAGCAGGGTCGAAGCGTGTGATGGTCAGGGTTGGTCATGAGAACGCAGAGCAGGGTCGAAGCGTGTGATGGTCAGGGTTGGTCATGAGAAGGCAGAGCAGGGTCGACGCGTGTGATGGTCAGGGATGGTCATGAGAAGGCAGAGCAGGGTCGACGCGTGTGATGGTCAGGGTCGAAGCGTGTGATGGTCAGGGTTGGTCATGAGAACGCAGAGCAGGGTCGAAGCGTGTGATGGTCAGGGTTGGTCATGAGAAGGCAGAGCAGGGTCGACGCGTGTGATGGTCAGGGTTGGTCATGAGAAGGCAGAGCAGGGTCGACGCGTGTGATGGTCAGGGTCGAAGCGTGTGATGGTCAGGGTTGGTCATGAGAAGGCAGAGCAGGGTCGAAGCGTGTGATGGTCAGGGTCGAAAGCGTGTGATGGTCAGGGTCGAAGCGTGTGATGGTCAGGGTTGGTCATGAGAACGCAGAGCAGGGTCGACGCGTGTGATGGTCAGGGTCGAAGCGTGTGATGGTCAGGGTCGACGCGTGTGATGGTCAGGGTCGAAGCGTGTGATGGTCAGGGTTGGTCATGAGAAGGCAGAGCAGGGTCGAAGCTTGTGATGGTCAGGGTCGAAGCGTGTGATGGTCAGGGTCGACGCGTGTGATGGTCAGGGTCGACGCGTGTGATGGTCAGGGTTGTCTCACCTGTGTGCGTGTCCTAAGCGTGTGATGGTCAGGGTTGTCTCACCTGTGTGCGTGTCCTCAGTGGCCCTCATGTTGCAGAGCGGGATGTCATATATGTGCTGGACCTCCTGGAGCACACGCTCCGCTGTATACAGGTCATCTGCCAAATTTCATCCATATGTGTCAAACATAACTTCAGTCTCTAAATGGGCTCCCTGCTTGGGTGACCAGCTAACGCAGTAGCGGTCGGTCAGTGTTCATGTGCATGGAACTGAACCAGCACCGTTCCAGGGGCACCATGACCACAGGCAATACTGGAACGGCCCCGCTCTAGGCTAATCGGAGACTCTAAATTGGCCATAGTTATGAGTGTTGTGAGTGAATGGTGTGCGTGCCCTGTGATGGATTAGCAACCCATCCAGGGGGCATTCCTGCCTCTCGCCCAATGCATGCTGGGATAGGCCGCAGCCCACCTTCTTTTGAGGTTATTTTTGAGGAGGTGGTGGTAACTCTCACCTGTCCTGCATGGCAGTGTGTCATAGTGATCTTCTTCAGCATCCTCCTCTTCCTCCTCCTGTGGACCCACGCTGGATCTCCAGAGACCACGATCAAAGGAGGCTGGGACTGAAAACCAGGGCAAGACCTCTTTCAGACACTGGGAGGGCACTGGTGTTAAAAAAGGAAGTCGCTCAAGTAGTCCCATTGTGGTCATATCCTGTAAGGGCCTTTTTACCTTCACAGGAAATGATATCAAGTGAAAATGAAGAAATAAAAAAGGAACAGAGCTGGAAGCTTCTGTTTTTAGTACATCATACATGATCAGAGGAATCCACCTGAGCTTCCCCCCCGCCCCCCTCCCCCATGTGGTCTAAGATAAGACCAGACCAACCAAAACTGAGCAAAACATAAAGCAAAACACACCATGGGACCGATAAGTAGTGAAACAAGAATCTGATCCTTAATTACAGCCCTGATCCACATACGCACGCCCGCCCGCACGCACGCCCGCCCGCCCGCCCCGCCCGCACCGCCCGCCCGCCCGCCCCCGCCCGCCCGCCCGCCCGCCCGCACGCCCGCCCGCCCGCCCGCCCGCCCGCCCGCCCGCCCGCCCGCACCGCACGCACGCACGCCCGCCCGCCCCACCCGCCCGCCCGCCCGCCCGCACGCCCCGCACGCACGCACGTACGCACGCACACACACACACTTCACTAAAACGTTGGAAAAACAGCAAAACAAGCGTTCTGTGCAGTTGTGGATCCAGGGTTTCAACATTAATATTTCACTACAACACACTGCATACAAAATGCACACCGTCATACCACATATATACAGCACATACCACCTTATATACTAACATGTTAAGAGATATTCAGCTTTACTGCTCTACTTTCAAAAAATATGAAACTGCAAAACGGTGACTGAGAAGAAAGTAAAAACTATAAAAATATAAATATATAAATTAAGCTAATAGAGAATAAAGAAAAATGCAAAGTCCTGTCTTGACTGACCGAGTGAAGGAGGATTTGGGGGTGTGGTTGGGGGTGTGTCTGGACGGCGGAGTTCTGGGGTTAGCGTCGTCCCATTCCACAGTTCAGAGGCAGGGCGGAGGTACCCGCTCTCTGGCCCCCTCCTCTCGCCCTCCGACCCACTGCTGCGAGTCCTGCCCCGCCCGTTCATCCTCAGCTCCGCCCCTTCCTGCCTATGGCAAGCCCCGCCAACAACACAGAGACAGCTTAGGGGATTGGTCAAAGCTACCAAACCGCCACCTCTCTGTGTCCCACATACAGATACAGCACATGGGATTACATACACACACTATCCCCCCGCCCCTAACCAGCCCCTGTACAGCTGCCTCTCATCACACCCCTACAAAAATACACTAAACATTTGAACCCTGAAGAAGAGCAGGTTTTTTTGGAACGTTTTTTCAAAATTCTAAGTCAGTGTTCTAGAACGCCATTGCTTACAATTATCAATAGTGATTGTTACATCAGCATTAGAATGTTCAGTTAAGAACATTCTAATCACATATCTGTGATTTTACACCTTAAAGGGGTTTAAAGACTGAAAATCAACTGTTCTTCTCCGTAGCACAGGTACACATGTGTACCTCTAGAAAACACTGACAATGAACAATTACCAATCTCACTTTGTTCAAAATAGTTAAAATTGAAAAAAAGCTGTGCTCTGAAATCCAGTAACACAACAACCTAACTGTGACCCCAAAGTAGCCCAGATCAATGGCAAGGTTGTATATTTGGCTAATCTGACTGGTCAACTGTGTAACCAACAGTTAAGTTTATGAAGGACTATCAGAATTTACATAAAATATTCAACAATAGGTGTCACACTGTACACAATTGTCTTACAATATTTAACGGCTTTCTGCCGTTCAGTACAGCACCTGTAATCCTGATCATAGCCCTCATATGTCACACTATGTGTCTTTTTCAGTTATGAATGTATCTATGCGGAGGGGGGGGGGGGGGGGGGGGGGGTCTGTGGAGGGGGGGGGGGGGGGGGGGGGGGTTACCAGACGCAGGCAGGATCGGGGGTGCTCGTGTGCAGGGGACTGCATGGCCTCCCACAGCAGGGAAACCCAGGTCTGTCTGAGGTCCGCCGTGTCTGCTGCCTGACTCCACAGCCAGGGGGCGACAGCGAGCCGTCAAGCACATACACCTCTCAAGTAACGGCAAGAGAGACGGGCTTCACCATCCCCATAATGGGGTGGAGCTGCCCATGCTGCTGTCAATCACCGTCTCGTCTAGATTAATCAAAAAACTCTCTCTCCCAAAAAAAATTATATCCATATGGGTCAGATGAGTTAATAGTGTTCATATCACATGATACTGTAGTTGCAGCTGTTTAACGGTTCATTAAAGGTTGTATCAGCGATTTTGGGTGGAAACATAAATGATCACATTCATCTGATTTTTCCTCACGATCCGCTAGCTGCCCGCCCCATAAGCAGGCCGTCAAAAAAACGCGTCTCTGTAGGCAGCCTATGCTCCGAGATCGTACACAAAAACAAATGGTACTACCAACTACTCAAAACCAAAATAAACAGTATTCCAACCAATCACAATGATCTGCACAAACGCTAATACTCTTATCTCGCTGAAATCTTGACGGATTTACAAACGGTTTGGTTTCTTACAAACGTTATTAACGTGGTTATAATTCTGGATGCTTGAACACTATTTTTTAAAACATAACATAATTGGCTCTGAGCTGGAGCTGGCTCTGTTTGTTTGGGATTTCGCTTCAGAAGTGACGTCACCCAAAATCGCTGATACAACCTTTAAGCTTCACTCTCAAACTGTTACTTGTGTCTGTTGTCCCTGACACAACAGCCACAACAAACTAAATAATTGTGGGTACAGAGCGCGTTTAAACTTGTTAACGGCCAGTGGTCACCCATGTTACAGGTTATAAGCTAGAGTGAGTATGTACTATGCGTTACAGGGTACAGTGAGTATGTACTATGCGTTACAGGGTACAGTGAGTATGTACTATGCGTTACAGGGTACAGTGAATAGTAGCATTACACATTTTTAATAAAGACAACTCACCAGCAATTTCCTCTTCCCATTTTTCATACTGATCTCAAAAATGTAGCGTTTGCCCTCAGACTTCTGGACCTCACGCACTGACTGTACCTGGAGAAACATACGGGCACACAGGCACAGAGAATAACACAGAGAATAACACAGAGAATAACACAGAGAATAACACAGAGAATAACACAGAGAATAACACAGCCTCTCAGTACTGTACAAACACACAGGTAGGGATAACATCACTACAGAGATTAGCTCGGCTGAACCCTGGAGAAAAACACAGGCTAGAAACCTCGTCTTCCTCTGGTGGATAACAACAGCGCAAGCACTCAATTACTGTTCAGCAGAAAAACTAATAAGAAACAGTGTTTAATTAAGAAAATGGCGTCTCCACAACACCACTCTGGATGGCGTCCATTCTGAACTTCAGCCACACCGTCAGATGAAGAAATAATTCTCCCCTCTCAACATTACATCGGAAGCATTTAGCAGACACTCTTACACAACTTTTTGCTGGTATTAAATTCATAATAGTATTAATTTATACAGATGGATATTTACTGAAGCAATGTAGGTGAAGTACCTTCAGCTCAAGGGTACAACGGCAATGCCCTACCTGGGAATCTAACCTGCAACCTTTGGGTTACATGGCCAGTTCTCTAACTGTTATACTACACTGCCACCCTTGATCTTAATGGACGGCAGCACTTTACCTGTGAGTGGAGAGGTCATATCGTGGCTTACACTGGACCTGTATCGTGTTTTGAGATGGCTGAGGTACAGATTTAACTTAGATTTTGAAAGTGATTTAATATGAGAATACGACAATGTACTCACCATGCGTATATAATATTGTCCTTTCAGCTGTAACTGTAAAAGTAAAAAAAAAAAGTGTGATCTTACTGGGCAGCAACATCACATTCAAGTTTGTTATTTATAATGTTATTTATAAATTCATGATTTCTAAATAAACAGTAATAAATGTTTAAGTGATATAAAATGTACGTACGTGGTTATATCACTTACGTAATGTGGCATTATAAATAAAATGTATCAACAAACATAGAAATTAAGCTTTTGGATAGAATTGAGGAATTCATACAAACACCCAACTGGGCGTATAGACAATATGTCAGATTACAGTTTACTTTACTCCAGTCACATATTTACAGGACCCACCAGAAAAACAGCAAGACCCAGAAACACTAATATTCCACATACTGGCATCTCCTGAGTCATCACAGGGCAAAGCCACAAGCACTTACAGGACTTCCCTGTTTCTGGGAGTAGAAACACAGCGTTGCGTTTTGCAGCCTGAACCAGTAGGTCACCCATTGCAGCTTCTGAAATCACAGCAGAACGCTTTCATGTGTACTGACTGATATTTGAAAAGCACTGGAAACCAGAACAGTACAAATAGAGTTTACAGACAGTAGAAGTGTTGAGCAGGCAGGCTACTGTATTTGTTTCTTATTCATATTAAATTCTAACAGCACTTACTTTTTGTATTTGACTTACATTGTGTACTTTTAGGATTTATCCAGCATCTACTTCTTACTGTATCCAATACACAATATATTTATGGATTATCCACAATAATATAATTGTTTCACAAACTATGATATTTGTATATTCTATGCAGTTTGGGTTAAGGGTGTACACACACTTACAGTGAACACTTTTACCACCTGCAGTGACACTAAAGGGATGTGAGAGAGGCTGTGGTGTCTGGCTTCTGTACAGAATTGTGCTGACATACAAAACACATCTTTCCCACATAGACTATGCTTCAGACCACAGCTACAATATAATGATATTTATAATAAAATTATTTATAATTATTTATAATAAATTTATTCCTCTCAATTAACATTAACAAGTTTAAGAATGAAATAGAGAGTTGCATTAATAATTTATTATTTATTAAACAGATCTTTGGTTGAGAGAGCAATCTTAACACTACCACATTTCAAAACACAAAGCAACGAGTTCAAACTTTTATGTGGTTAAGTGCTACCATTAGGAATTAATTTAATAGACACTGTATTGGAACCAGTATTAGAAAAAATAAAATTATTAGAGCAATATTAGAGCAATTATTTAATACTAGCAATAACAAAGAGGAAACAAATATATATTTGTTAAGCAAATTACTGTTGTTTTAGAAAACTGATTGCTAGGCTGTGTCCCCCCCCCCGTGTCCCTGTGATGCGATGTTACACCATTTAAAAGAGTTTGTAGATGTGGACATGGAGTTATGACTGAACATAAAAAATCTGCGCAAATCGATTAATAAAAAAACTCACCATTCTCTTTTTCCTTTTCCTCAAAAAGCTCGCGAACACCGGCTGATCTTCGCCCATTGACATTTTCGCGGCATCTACATCCAAATATGTCCGTTTCTTTAAGTGAGTTTCTGGTGGGGAAAAACTGCAGGGTATCCCACTTCCTCTTTCCAACAGGAAGGAAAACTCTGCTCAGACTAGAATCCTGTATTTCACAGGTATTTATTGTAAATCCTATGACTTCTGCATTCCACGATGCTACAAAGGGAGTCTGTTTCTCGGTACACAGGAACAGAATGAAGTCATGTATGACAGCTGTACAGTGATTTGCCTAAAATGGAGACGCATCATGTGTAATAACTGTGTTAATTATGAAAAGAGCATGTGGAAACGGTGGGGTCTGTTCCTTAGCCCGTGTTACTGGATGAAGAGAACAGCCAGGTTTGGAATTTAAACACGTTATGAGGTTATTCAGCTGAATTAGACAGGCAACAGGTTGAAAGAACTTTGTGGAAATGTTCCAAGTAAAACAAGGTCTGTAGACGACTGCCTTCACAACTAATGAGCCGTGGCAGATGACACTCGCTTCATAATTCCTGTGAATAAGTGAAACCAAGCAGACACACTCCCAACACCAAACACCTCACATAACACACTCAACACCTCATATAACACACTCATAACACACTCCCAACACCACATACAACACATTCATAACACCTCACATAACACACTCATATAACACACTCATAACACCTCACATAACACACTCCCAACACCACATACAACACATTCATAACATCTCACATAACACACTCCCAACACCAAACACCTCACATAACACACTCCCCAGGAGTAAAGTTTCAGCACACAAGTATTTATTGTAAATTTTGGAAAAAGTTAAATGGCACAAAACAGTCTTTGGGGGGGGGTGTGCATTGAAAGAGCGGAACAGGTAACAGGCCTATTATTGACACGCATTATGTATCCAACATCGTGATTTAAATATTAAACGAAAAGCAAATAATACAAAAATAAATAAGAATATAGGGAAACATCAGCAGGATGAGAAAGGAAGCGGAAACAAGGCGTGGCATGCGGCTACAGCCTTGCAGTGAGCAAACCACGCCGTACCAAGTCTGGCGACTGACGTGTGCGCGCATACACGCCACAGGGCCAGGGAAGGAGCAGAGGGGAGGCGCCGGGACGAGAGAACCCAAAATGGACAAGAGCTGCACATAATTAGGCCCCAAACCATGAAAGGTGATTATTAATAACCATTATAATAAAAAACGATATCACTATATATAACCTTATCAATAATATTATTAAATTAAAAAGTAGAGTTGTGTCTTCATGCAATGCTAAACAAGTGAAACAGAAAAAAAGAAATATATCAAACATGCGCAAAAAAAAAAAAAAAACTTCCAAAATAAATTTTCAGTAATAATTCTCCCATTATAGCTTAAGTAAACCTTTATCCAGTTTGCTCATTCTGTGTGTATTGAGGGCAATTAGAAGTATGATATCCTACCATTATATACATCTATTTACATGACACTCTGTCCCTTCTTACTGGAGAATGCTTTACCTATGCGTGTGTAAAATAGCTTACACTGTGCTGAGAGAACCTACACCATTAAAAACATATGTGGCAAAGAACTGGCTGCATCTTCAACCTATAGCACCAAGGGGGGTGTCGTTAACAAAAATAGACTTAAATGCATTCAATTTCAATTTCAAATTCAAATTCCAAATGAGAGGGGAAA